>JABSTR010000798.1:0-45289 GCA_013339765.2 Haemaphysalis longicornis | reverse complement strand
CTCTTATATTCCATGTTCCACCCGGGTTTTTGGTTTTGCGTGTGGGTTGTTTTTTTTGTTCCTTGTACTTCCTTTCGCTCTCGGAATCTCAAGCTTGTCATAAAATGTAATTATTACGTTTTCTATTTTATCTGCCGTTCTAATCTTATTTTGTACTTCTTCGAACCATACGTCGTTTGCTATTTCATCTTTCATTCTAGCTCCACCACCAAACGGGGCAGCTTGAGTATTCATGGTGACGGTACTGGCGATACCGCGGACCCCAAGCCCCCAAACATAAGCTGGATCCAACCGTGGCGATGTGTTTATAGGTGGAGGGTTAGAAACCACGAACGGTGGCCGTCGGAGCCTTGGTCAAGCTCCGGCCGATGGGCTCCCTGCCTGTCTACCAGGCAGGGAGCTCCGGGATCTCTTTGACTACCAGGGTAAGGTCAAAGGAGAAAGTACCCCGTCTTCCTGCTTTTATACTATGATATATGGTTTCCAAAATTTCTAAATCCAAAGATCGGCCCCCTAAAAGGGGCCGCACCGAAGTATCCTTTCCTTCGTTGCCAACGACAAGTTTCCCGAAGCCATACAACTATGCTAGGTTTTTGGTAATTGACTCTGTTGATGCGTCGAACCCCCTTGCCACAAAGTCTGTCTTTCTGATCTCCAAATTTCTTGAGGGCATTGTTGGTCAGTCCTACAAAGCCAAAAAACTCAGAACAGGAGAAGTTCTTGTAGAAGTGAATAACAAGCAACAAGCTACAAATCTCTTGACTCAAACTTGCATCGCAGATCTCGACATCAGGGCCACACCCCACCGCAGCCTTAATAGCTCCCAGGTGTGATCTCTGAGTCAGATCTGATGAATGAAACTGACACCGATCTGTTGGAAGGCCTTAAGGACCAAGGTGTGACAGCAGTGAGGCGTATCATGATTCGTCGAGATAACAAGGAAATCCTAACAAAATATGTAATATTGACTTTCGTCCATTCCACAGTTCCTGAATTAGTAAATGCAGATTTCATTCATTGCCCCGTCAGGCCATACATCCCCAACCCCGGCCGGTGTTTTAAATGCCAGTGGTTTGGGCATGGCACTACCGCCTGCTGTGGTCGACTAACATGCGCCAAGTGCGCACAACACGATCATCCATCTGACAACTGCCCATCGCAAACCCTGATCTGTACTAACTGCCAGGGACCCCACGGGGCCTACTCTAGAACATGCGAGAAATTCAAACAGGAGAAGGAGATCATCAAGGTGAAAGTCACTGAGAACCTTACCTTCCCTGAGGCGCGAAAGAGGTTCGCCTCTTTCCCCCTAGGGAGGTACGCCAACGCGGCTCGCCGGGGGGCGGAGCGGCGTCTGGTGTCCACAGGGACCCAGTTCAGCGAGTCTGAACTGGTCCGCCTCTACCCCCGCTGGGTTGCCTCACGCAGCCCAACCCGCACCACGCCGCTTGCTGAGGCCGCAGCGGTTGTGGTGCCAACCTTTTCTGTAGCGACCGGTGCCGCTCCCGCCTCTGCATCCCCGTCCTCCAGTACATTGGAGGGTGCCGAAATGATGGACACCACGGGCCCCGCAGCCGCTCAGACGCGCACCGCACCGGTCGTGCCACCTCTGGTGCCCCGGACGTCCTCGGCGGTGGCGGCTCAAACGAAGGGCTCCCGAGGGGGGGGGGGGGGGCAAGTGCGGGGGGCCCGGTTCGTCGGGCACTCCTCGGACATCCGACGACGAGGTGGATGTCGTGCCATTCCTGCCTGCAACGCAGCGCAAGGAGTGGCCACCGACTTCCAAGCCTACAGACAGGCCTAAAAGCCTAATCCCAGAGTAACAGCCCCGAAAGACGACAGATGAACACACACACACACATACTCCAGTCATTCCTAAATGTAAATAATGGGAACAGACAACATCATTCAATGGAACTGTACAGGCCTTATCAACAATCCAGATAATGTGTACGAGATACTTCATTCACATCAGCCAAGTCTCATGTGTCTTCAGGAAACACACCTAAATAGTAAACATACTAACTTCTTGAATAGCTACTTGGTATTTCGAAAAGACAGGCACACTTGCACTTATTCTTCTGTTGGTGTGGCCATAGTAGCCCGAAAATCCTTAGCGTGTCACACCATCCACCTAAACACCATGCTTGAAGCTGTCGCGAATCGAACAATTATTTATGATAGGTTGATTACGATATGCTCCCTTTACATCCCTCCGGATTACCAACTATCAAACACTGATTTTGAGGCCCTGATAGATCAAATACCTGCACTGTACCTAGTCTTAGGCGACCTCAATGCACATAATTCAATCTGGGCTCTTCTTCCCGCACAGATGCCCGAGGTCGCCTTTCGAAAAATTTCTAACATCATCGGGAGCATGCCTTTTTAACAAAAACCAAGCTACATATTATAACATAGGACAAACAGTTATTCACATCTTGACTTGGCTCTTGGCTCTGCAGTTCTTTTCCCATTTCTTGAGTGGCATGTGGACACAAGCTTATATAGTAGTGACCACTTCCCCACCAAATTGACATACATAGGCAAGGGAGAAAACACTTCCCCCTCTCATAAAAGGTTCAATGACAGAAGAGCAAACTGGAGTACATTCACAGAAACATCTAAACTGCACTACACATCCATAAAACACCTAAACGTAGAAGAGGCGACCCAACTGCTCACGGGGCACATCCTAGACGCCGCGGAAGAGTCCATTCCCCAGGCCTCCGGTGCCCCACGCAACCCACGAAGGCCCTGGTGGAATGAGGACTGTAGGCGTGCGCGAGAGGCCCAGAACAAGGCGTGGGGTGTTCTTCACCGGTACCCCACGTCCGATAATCTCATTTCGTTTAAACGGGCCAAGGCGTTTGGCAGGCGAGTGCGCCGTGAGGCGGAAAGGGAGACTTGGCGCACCTTCCTCACTTCTATCAATTCACACACAGACACACACACAAGTCTGGACACGTATACGAAAACTAAAAGGACAACAGACACACACAGCCTGCCCCTGGTTAGTACAACCGAGGACACACTGGAAGACCAGGCTAACACACTCGCACACACCTTCCAACACGTGTCCAGCTCAGCACACTACACTAATATTTTCATGCAACACAAAACATCTGCAGAAAAGAAGCCCTTACGAGACAAGAACAAGTCGAATTCTGCTTACAACTCTAAATTCACACTTCATGAGCTGAAGGTTGCTCTTGCCACTTGTAAGCCCTCAGCTCCAGGGGCAGACAGCATTACATACACCATGATACAACACCTACACGCAGACACTCTTGAGACACTCCTACACCTCTACAACAGAATATAGCTTTCGGGGCAGCTTCCAAGGTCTTGGAAGGAGGCCATAGTTGTAGCCTTTCTGAAGGAGGGGAAGGACCCTTCCTTTCCAGCAAGTTATCGTCCCATCGCCCTGACAAGCTGCCTGTGTAAGCTCTTCGAGAAGATGATAAACTGTAGGCTCGTGTACTTTCTGTACAACGGTCTTCTTGAGGGCTGCCAGGCAGGCTTCAGGGTGGGGCGATCTACCAATGATCAACTTGTTGCACTGGAATCCTACATAAAAGATGCATTTGTCCATAAACAGTTCTGCCTTACGGTATTTTTTGATATTGAAAAAGCTTATGATACAGCCTGGCGCTACGGGCATCCTCAGGGACCTTAAGTCATTTGGTGTCTCCGGCAACATGATGAACACTCTTTGTAGTATTTGGTCCGAACGAACCTTCCAGTGAGGGTTGGCAGTGCACTTTCTAATGTATATTCGCCAGAAAATAGTGTGCCGCAAGGTGGAGTTCTAAGCTGCACGTTGTTTATAGTTAAGATGAACTCCCTCCGAAAGGCATTGCCCGCCGACCATTTCCTGTTTCCATCTATGTAGACGATGTGCAAAATATCTTTTAAATCCTGCAACCTGTCAATATGCGAAACGTCAAGTACAGCTCGGTGTTAGAAAACTTGCTGGCTGGGTGGACCTTAACGGGTTCAAACTAAACCCGGCCAAAAGTACTTGTGTTGTGTGTCTCCCGCAAGCGTGGGATTAACGCAGACCCTGAGATTACGCTTAACCGTGCACCTATTCCTGTGAAAAGGGAGCACAAGTTTTTAGGTGTCACATTGGATGAAAAGCTAGCGTTCATCCCACACATCAAGCACTTAAACATTTGTGCCTCAAAACACTAAACATCCTCAAGGTCCTCTCCCACCAATCCTATAGTGCAGACAAAGAACTGCTTCTCAGTGTCTTTTACCGCCTTGGTCGGGCCTCGGTTAGACTACGGTAGTGTCGTGTATGGGTCGGCATCAAAAACCGCACTAAAAATGCTTGATCCAGTGCTCCACTTGGGCCTGCGCCTTGCGTCTTGTGCGTTCCGCACTAGCCCAGCCCAGAGTCCGTACGTTTAAAACAACAAATTGTGCCTGGAGCATCAACGAAGATACATAGAATTATTATATGCTTTTAAGGCCTCATCATTGAGTAACCAACCTTTTAAACCCATCCTCAATGATACATCTGCAACCAGCTATTCTCGAATCGTCCATCTCCTTCTTTTCCCTACTCACTCAACGTGAGAGAGGAAGGCTTCAGAGTCTTGCTGTTGGGTTTTTAGATGTATGCCACATCATTTTTTGACGTTATGCCACCATGGCAACTGCAGCCTGTCTGTTGTGATGTTTCTTTGATGAAAATGGATAAAAACAGGGTTCCCGGTGCTGCGATTCTTCAGCACTTCTTGTCCCTGCAGGATAAATATAAATGTGCCGAATTTACACTAATGATTCGAAAACCTCAACTATGGGTGTCTTGCGCCACTCATGGTCCTAACTTTAATTCTTGCATAACCATGAGCGTACTTACCACTATCTTCTTAGCAGAAGCCTATGGCATTTTAGTCACCGTTCAGCACATTCCGGACAAACAAATTCCTAAATTCGTCATATTTACAGACTCTTTGAGTGTTGTGCGTGCATTGTCTTCACACAGACCCACGAAAAACCACATTGTCAATCTTGTGTTTAATGCCCTAATGTCGATATATGCTAAACATTTTGAACTAATCCTGTGCTGGGTTCCTAGCCATGCTGGAATCGCGGGGGAATGAGACTGCGGATCGAATGGCTGCCGTTGCTGCACTTGCAAATACAGTGGACATAACAAACAATACCTTACCGTGACTTCAAGTACACACATAAGACAACACCTTCGCAAAACATGGCAAGCCGACTGGAGCACACGGACACACAACAAGTTACACATAATAAAACCACACCTAGGACGATACACTAGTGACTCACACAACAGATTCATCGAAGTTGCCCTAGCAAGATTACGGATAGGCCCCACGCAGGCGACACACTCCCATCTGCTCACTGGATCTCCAAGACCCCTGTGTAGCAGGTGTGGGGAGGGCTGTCTGTACTTCACGTCATCATTACATGCGAAGCACTACACACAACTAGACGCAAGCACTTCCCTCAACTCTACAGACAACACATTCCACTACACCCAGCACTGTTTTTAGCGGATAATCCTATGATTCCTCTACAACACACTTTCAAGTTTCTTAGTGATATCAAAGTTTTACAACTCATCTCAAATCACGCGTAGTTTTTGCACCTAAGTTTCATGCTATTTCACTATCACACCCTGGCCTTTTACACCAGCCATCCTCATTGTCTTTTACTCATTTTACTTGATTTATTTTTGCTTTGTGTTTTGAGCAATTTCAGTATTTACATGTTCAGGCCGTCATATTTAACCATTGTTTTGGCGCTCTGTGCCCTAGTTGGCCTTGCGCCATAAACTCCAACCATTATCATTAATCTAGCTCCACCTTCTAACGATAATCCATAGACCTTCTACTTTGACATTTTCAATTATATTCCTATATATCTGTGGTCACTATTATTGAAAGTCTTAATTACCTTCCTTCCACTCCCTAATATCTCTCGCTAAAACTGCGTTAACTATTGATAGATCTATCCACACTCTTGCCCTACTTGTACTAAATGTTGGGGGGCGAATCTTTCCTATTTAGTAATGTAAAGTATTAGTGACGATAAGCTCTAAAAACTCTTTCCCTCTTTCATCAGTTGTCAGGCTGCCCCAGATTTTATTTCGGGCGTTAAAGTCGCAAAATATTATACCTGTACCGACCTATGTCTTTGTACAATTTCTTCTTTTTTTGAAAGTTATCTGTTGACGTCGCCGTTTGGTGTGCAGTAACAAGGTTATTAGTAGTATTTGTCTGTTCCCCTTTCTTATTTTAGCTGCCAATAGTTTTGAGCTATAAAAACTGGGAACACTGAGAAGTTTTGTGGATTATCATGGCAGATTTTGGGGTCTTTGCTGCCTGCGATTATGATATGAGAGAGACGGGTTGTTCCTTGAGGCCGCGTTATTAGCTGCTGACTCCGACCGTTCCGAGGAGGCCGAACCCACGATGATGATTATCCGCAGATGATAATCCCGATGGGCGGCTAGCTGTGAGTGATTGAGGAGCATACCCCTTGGTGACCAGAATGAATGATGATGATGCCAGGTTCACGGGAACAGTCTCAATGCACATCCCTGGTGCTCACACTTTTCCCCCGCGGCTGAAAGCGGGCGCCTGCCCGCAGAAGGTTACGTTTGGCGACGGTTGAACGGTTTCAAGCGGGAGGACATGCACTATCTCTGTCCCACGACAGCGACGGTCTGAAGAAGGGTTAACTGGTGACACGCGATAATTGACTGGAGAAGTCTGGTCGATGACGAGCGTACGGACCAATGTACCGGTGCAGGAACTTCTCGCAAAGTCCCGGTTTTCTAACAGGTGTCCAAAGCAGGACCTCTTCACCTTTCGAGAACCTTAACGGAGCGATGGGTGTCGTCATATCTGCCCTTTCGGTCTTGCTGGCTCGCATCTGTGTTTTCTTTCGCCATACGTCGATAATGGGCGATCCGATCGATGAACTGTTCATGAAGTGGCGAAGTAGCGGAGACTGGGGGCAGAGAAAAAAAACGGTGTCGAGTGCAAAAGAGGGGAGGCGGGCCGAAAACGAGAAAGAAGGGCGAGTAACCGGTGGTGCGCTGGACAGCGGTATTATAGGCAAATGTAACGAAGGGAAGAATGATGTCCCAATTTCGGTGGTCGGGGCTGACGTACATGGAGATCATATCAGAGAGCGGTGCGGTGGAACCGTTCAGTAAGTCCATTCGTCTGCGGATGGTAGCTAGAACAAGTTTTGTGGATGGTATTGGCAGCGCGAAGAACTTCTGCAACAATTTGTGAAAGAAAACGTCTTGCTGCGGTCACTGAGCAAAACTCGAGGGGCTCCATGTCGCAGGATAATGTTGCGCAGAAGGAAGTCGGCGACTTCGTGAGCACACCCGGACTGTAAAGGAGCGGTCTCTGCGTACCTGGTCAAGTGATCGACAGCAGTCACGATCCAGCGGCATCCCGTCGATGTTACAGGTAACGGCCCGTACAGGTCTATGCCTACTGTGTCGAATGGAACAGAAGGGCAAGGAACCGGCTGCAGAAATCCGGCAGGAGGTGTCGTTTGTCGCTTGCGCTGTTGACACAACGCGCAAGAGGCGACGTACTTGGCGACGCTCGTGGAGATGGCCTGGCCAGAAAAATCGACTCCGAACACGGTCATAAGTCTTCTGGAAGCCAAGGTGCCCAGCTGTTGCGTCATCGTGAAAAGCCTCGAGTATGCGAAGGCGGAGCTGACGAGGAACGACAGCACCCATTTATGAACCGGAAGGATGATGATTGGCGCGGTAGAGCACGCCATCAATAACCCGAAAGTTGTTCAGAGTTGGCGTCGCAGCCGGCTATTGGGTGGTCGCGCCAGGCCACTCAGGCGGTCCATTAAAGTTCGGCAGTATGTATCGGCCCGCTGAAGCGAAGGCAGCTCGGTGGCCGTCTCTACTGCAGCATGGTTGAGGGGGTGCCATGGGTAAACGTGGCGGCCGGGGCCCGGAAGGCGCAGCTTGCGACAGGGGAGGATAACGGGCATCGCGAAAGGGCATCCGCATCCGAATGCTTTTTGCCGGACTTGAATGTAACCGTGAAGTCAAACTGCTGCAAACGCAGTATCCATCGGCCGAGGCGCCCAGATAAGTTTTTCATCGTGGATAGCCAACAGAGGGCATGGTGATCCGTAACGATGGGTGAAATGACGACCATAGAGGTACGGGCGAAACTTTTGTATAGACCAGACGACAGCGAGGCATTGCTGTTCCGTGATGGTGTAAATTCTTCTCAGCGGGCGTCAGTGAACGACTGGCATACGCTATGACTCTTTCTCGAAGCTGAGCATCGCGCTGGAGAAGAACGGAACCAATGCCACACCCACTGGCATCAGTGTGTAATATAGTAAGCGCTGAGTCGTCAAATTGACACAGGACGGGGTCAGACGTAAGTGAATCTTTCAGAGCTTCAAATGCGGCTTGGCAATCATTCGTCCATATAAAGGGCACGTTGGCGCGCAAGAAGCTGATGCAGGGGAGACGCAAGGGTGGCAAAGTTGCGTATAAAACGCCGAAATGTGATGCCAGGCCAAGGAAGCTTCGCAGATCTTTTTGTTGAAGGGGTCGAGGGAAATTAATAACGGCAGCTGTTTTGGTCCGGATCCGGGCGTATTCCATCTCTGGAGACGACGTGTCCCAGCACCTTTATACTCTTGCTCGCAAAATGGCATTTTTTTGTGTTAAGTTGAAGTGCCGCGTTGGACAGGCAAGTAAGTACCTCGTCAAGGCGCTCAAGGTGCTGTGAAAATGTGGACGAAAAGATAACAACATCGTCCAGATAGCATAAGCAAGTTTTCCATTTTAGGCCACGAAGCACAGTGTCCATCATCCGTTCGAATGTACCCGGGGGCATTGCATAGTCCAAATGGCATTACATTAAATTCATAAACACCATCGGGGGTGGTAAATGCGGTTTTTTCTTTGTCAGCTTCATGCATCGGGATTTGCCAGTACCCCGACCGAAGGTCCAGACTAGAGAAGTACTCGGCCCCCTGTAGACAATCTAAGGCATCGTCTATGCGGGGCATAGGGTAGACGTCTTTCTGCGTGATCTTATTGAGTGCCCTGTAGTCGACGCAGAACCGTACAGAACCGTCTTTCTTCTCGACGAGTACCACTGGGGAAGACCAGGAGCTAGTCGACGGCCGAATAATATTGCGCTTGAGCATGTCAGCGACGTTGTCTTCGATGATTTTCCGTTCAGACGAGGAGACGCGATATGGCCTGCGGCGGATCACGGCTGAAACCATCCGTTTTAATTCTGTGCTCGGCTGCAGATGTTTGTGAGAGGCTACATGAGTGTGCGTCGAAAGACGCTTGGTGCTTTGTTAGGACGTCCAGTAATGACTTTCTCTGATTAGGCGTCAGGTCTTGACTGATAGTGGACGCAAGAGCTGAATTATTACCGAGCGGGCCAAATAGGTTCTGACTGGAAGGGGGCACGTCACCGGAAACTACTGACGCAGGGGCATGGTCGGCAACTGAAGCTATAGTGGTTCCTTCGGCCAGTAATATCGCCTCATTCGTAGTGTTCAGTGCAGCAAGCACCGCACACCCGCGCGCAAACCGAACAAGGCAGGTTGGGATGGCGATTCCCTGGTGTAAGAACCGGGTAGAGGGCACCACCACAACATCACCAGCGTTAATTTCGTCCGAGGAGACCGACAGAATTCCCTCACAACCAGCTTCCAAAACATGATCACATTTCAGCTTGAGTGTGTGCTGTGGCGAATCTAGGCAACTGGAATTTTCAGTGTCGTCAATACTGATGGCGGGTTCACGGCAGGAAATAACGGCAGAGGCAGAGGAAAGAAAGTCCCATCCGAGGATAAGCTGGTGAGCACATGGTGAAAGAACAGCACATTGAATAGAATGGCGGAGTTCTCCAATTAATACGCGCACGGTACAATAAGCGGAGGGCCTGATGTCCTGATTATTTGCGCCATGTAAATAGAGACCGCCATACGGAGTCTTGACCTTTCGCAGACGGGAACACAGATCAGCAGCAATCACAGAAATACTAGCTCCAGTATCCACTAACGCTTCCACTTCAATTCCTTCAACGAGAACAGATAACAGGTTACACGGAAGTTTGGGAGGAGTTGTAATCGGTCCAAAAAATGCATCGTCTAGTTTTCCTGGTGTTGGTTGGGGACATTTGAGTTGGACACAGGACGGAGAGGCGACAGAGCACGACGGAAGGGTGAAGGGGAACGACGTCGTGTCGGGCGGGAATCGCGAGGGAAGCTTCTGGCGTCATAAACGGGCGAAGGCTGGCGCGGAGGTGGCGAGTACAGGCGCTGACGAGGGGCGTATCCAAAGTAGGCGTCGCGCTCATACGGTGCGTAGCCCCGGCGTTCGTCCAGCTGGCGTCGCCGACAAAACCGCGAAATGTGCCCTCTGATGCCACAGTAATAACACACTGGCCGCTCGCTTGCTGGACGCGGTGGTCGCCACGCTGGGAATGGAGGGGGCGACGGCGAAGGCGCAGAAATAGCCGTCAAGTGGCCATGAGTAGTAGGAGAGGGAATTCGCTCCATGGTCTGGGATGGACTCGTAACAGCTTCGGAGTACGAATGGACGTGCGTAGGAGCAGGACAACAAGGCTGTGGAACGTCGGTCATGCACGCTAGCTCCTCTTTTATTAAGTCACGCAGCCCACGGGCTTGTACGGGAGTGTTCTGGGAGCAGGTAGTGTCACGCTGCTGTAGCTCCTCTCGTATGATTGTTCGGATTAGAGTACGGAGCTCTGAATCCGGAAGGGAGCAAGAACGCGTACAATCATGTTGGAGGCGAATAGACTGCAGGTGGTCCAAACGCTGGCAGATCGTGCGTACATCCGCAATGGTGGTAGGGTTTTGAACCACCAGAGCAGTAAAGGCGAAAGGGGCGATCCCTTTCATGATGTGCTGCACTTGGTCTGTTTCGGACATGTTACTGTCAGCCCGACGGCACAGTGCGATGACATCTTCGATGTACGACGCGTACGCCTCGTTCGGGAGCTGGACACGGACCGCCAGTTGCCTTTTGGCTTTCACCCGACCGGCTCGAGGACGTCCCAAAAATACGACGCAGCTCTGAGACAAAGTAGGCCCAATCAGACATGTCTTTCTCATTATTGCGGAACCAGGTCTTCGCCGCTTCGATCAGAGAAAATGAGACGATCTGAAAGTTTGAATCTGTCGTCCCATCGGTTGAATGCGCTTACCCTGTTGAACTGATCAAGCCAGTCTTCAACATCGTCACCGCGGAGACCAGAGAAAAACGGAGGTTCGCGCTCACGGCCGGTGAGGGCAAAAACTGGCTGGACCGGGGCCGCAGCGGTGCTGCCCGACTGGCTGCTCTCGTGCTGCATGGGGTTGGTGGGCAGAAGCAACCTCCGACCTGAACGGAGCTCCAGTGGTGCGACTGCGAGAGGTAGACAGCGGGACGAAAAGCACCCTCCACCACTTGAGAGAGACGGGTTGTTCCTTGAGGCCGCGTTTATTAGCTGCTGACTCCGACCGTTCCGAGGAGGCCGAACCCACGATGATGATTATCCGCAGATGATAATCCCGATGGGCGGCTAGCTGTGAGTGATTGAGGAGCATACCCCTTGGTGACCAGAATGAATGATGATGATGCCAGGTTCACGGGGAACAGTCTCAATGCACATCCCTCGTGCTCACAATATGTTTAAGAGGAAATCCAAATATTTTATTTTTGAAGGTACAAGGTTCTTGTATTACAGAAATATCTAATTGTTCATCTTGTTGGAAATAATTGATGGATTGATTTGCTTTGTATGCCCTAGCTAAGTTAACCTATAGTATGTTGAGGTCCATTTGTGAGTTAGGTACGACGTTTTCAGTTATGCTAGTCATTTTAGCTAAGGCCAGTGATTATCCTGTTACGTTCCTGTTCAATCTGGTGCCGGTAGACCGATCAGTCCCAGGACATCATTTCGTGGTCTCTGCGTTGCTCTCCAGGTCACAGGCGTGACAGTCGGAGTCCTTCCTGCATTCGTCTCTCTTGTGGCCCTGTTGTCAACACTTTACGCAGCGGATCGGGGCTTCACAATCTATAGCGTTGTGTCCACGTTCTGCACACTTGGTACATCGCGGCAAGAAGAAATGATCAAAAACTCGGCATCTGCTCCATCCGATGTACTGGTGTAAACTGTTGTTCAGCGCCTGGTGTCCTTCTTTGTTAAGTGCCAAAATTTTTGTTCTTGCTTGTCTTTCTTTCCAGGTTTTCGTGACCTTGATATCTCTAAAAGTGCAGGGTAAGTGTTTTTGTTCAGTATTCGTTTTCACGATTGTTCTTGCTTCCTCTTCTTCGTCAATTCCAATCACCTTTATTGGGTATCTATTTTCCTTAGGTCTCTTAATTTGAAGGTCCTTTGTTTTTCCTTGGAGATGAGTCTCAATCTTTGCTGAGCCTTCCTTCGATGTGGTGGTGATGATTACATTTTCTCTCGCAGGTTTGATTGTAGCGTCTCGGAGACCAAGGTCAGGTAAATGGATGCTCTTTTTGATTAACGATGCCACCTCTTGTTTGCCCATTGTCCCTGAGGACACAACCAGGTCGTAGGTTGGCTTCCTCTCTTCTGGTTTATCTGGTTCGTTTTGGGAAGTGTCTTGCTCTCTTTTGCTTTTGTACTGTTTTTCGAGTTCGTACCGACGAAGGGTACCGCACGCCGTCTTCTGGGCCTTTCGCGGCCACGTACAGTCCTAATTCCACCACGGCCTTTTTTTTCCCATGTGCATTGCCGCTGACTGCCCCACCAATGTCTTCTTTATGTGCCGAATGTTCAGAGCGTCTGCCGCCGGATGGCAAATTCTTGACCTGTTTTATTTGTGAAGCGGGTTACCACCCTCGAAAGTGCTCTTCATCAGTTACGGAAAGTGCCTACTCAAAAATGAACGCTGCAAAGCGGGAAAAATGGAAGTGTCAAACTTGCCGAAATGACTCCGGCAAGAAGTCTGAGGCAATCTCTGACCGAGGAGATGACTCGTCTTCACAGCTGTCCGCTGTCAATAGTAAACTTGACTCGCTAACAACAACTATTGAAGCTCTCGTTGGAACAGTTCAAGATCTGGTAGATTTCAAAAAGGCAGTTGAGGAGGTTGCTTCGAACGTTCAGGAGGTGAAAGAAAAAATCGGCACTCTTTCCTCTAAATACGACTCAGTTTTTTCAACTGTGACCTCTAACCAAGCTGAGCTGGCCACCTTACGCAATAAAGTTGAATCTCTTACACTAAACGTCATCTCTAAGAATGAACAAATTGACAAACTAACCAAAGAAATGAATGAGCTGGAACAGTATAACAGAAGGTGCAACTTTGAAATTCACGGTCTCCCGGTCACAGCTGATGAGAACTTGCAGGCCTTACTTGGTGTTGTAGCCCTAAACCTGAAGTTGAAGGACGTTGAAAAAGATGACATCTTGGCTGTTCACCGTTTACCGGCTAAACGAGGCTCGATTCCCACTATCTGGTACAGACAAAGAGGGTCGCATTCAAAGACAGGTGGTTGGGTGCCCGCAAACTGCTGGCCACTCTTACTCGGACAGATGTCCCTCGACTATACTTCAACGAAAACTTGACTAGAGCTAACCGTGAACTGTACCACTTAGCAAAGTTACGGGCAAAGCAAGTCGGTTACAAGTTTACCTGGACCAGAAACGGAGAGATTTTGTGTAGAAAGTCCGAGGGCGAGTCTCAGATTCGCATTGACACGCCTACTGATCTTGACAGGATCAATTGAGAATGGACCATTTAAAGCAGCTGGTTTGTAGTGGCTTCCCTGAGGTGAAAACATTTTTCAGCATTTAAAGAGAAATTCTATTCAGCTTGCGCACGTCAACATCCGTAGCATTCGGAAACACTGGGATCAGTTCTGTGTTCTAACGTCCTCTCTTCGCTCGTTTTTCGACGCCTTTATTTTAACTGAGATCAACGTTTCATCAGAAAGTTTTCTTGGATTCTGCATGCCGGCTTTCCAAACTTTTTTATACACTCGCCAGGGACGGAAAGGTGGGGGTATTGCAGTATTTGTCAACGATGCATGGGCTCTATCACAGTTGCCCGTTTGTTTTACACAAGCAGAAGTTCTCGCCTTGCGTATAAGCGGGCCTAACCAATCGTTGGTGCTGTTATCAATATACCGACCTCCATGTTGTAATGGGCGGCAGTTTCTTGCTGAACTTGATGCAGCAATGTCATCTTTTGCTTTAGATGAACACGTGTGCATGCTAGGTGACATAAACATTGATACTCTTCGCCCTACAATGCCGTTAGTAGCAGATTATCTTGATATTCTATCTAAGTGGGGCATGGAAGACTTCATTCGTAAACCAACACGCGAGGAATTTTTATCGGGACAGCTGGTAACGTCCTGCATTGACCACATTAACATCCCGGCAGGTGACCTTGTTGTGCAATCAGCTATCGTAGAAACCAAGCTTGCAGGCCATTACTTCGTCGGTTGTAGTTTAACACAATTGTCTAAACCACCTTCGGTAGCCCATGCTGGGAAAGTTATCTTGGTTACCGATCCCAGCAGTTCGACAGACTAGTGGGTCATACGATTGGACTCAGTTTTAAGCACCGTGCCTCCTGCCCAGATTTACGAAACTTTTGTTGAGGTTTTTAATGTTTGCAGAGAAAAAGCTACGCGCAAATACAAGATTATGTCTCGAAACCCCGAAAGCAAGTGGATGTCAGCTGAAATACTCACCGCAATTAAAGGATAGGATTTACTTTGGGCACAAGCAAGGCGCTCCCCTAACTGTGTTGAGCTGCAAAGCAAATTTAAAATGTGCAGGAACAAAGTAAACGCGATGATCCGGCTTGCTAAACGTACTGAGCTTCGAAATGAATTCAATGGAGCCCGTTCAAACATCAAGAAAACGTGGTGATTAATAAACAATATTAAAGGCACAGAAAAACGTGGCAATAACGTTGCATCTATTTTAGCTGCTTTTTCGGGTAATGCTCAAAGCATAGCTGACGATTTCAACAACTTTTTTTCCCGAGTTTCTGCTGATGCAAGGCCAGATGCGCAGAGCTGCACGCTATCAAACAGTTTGTTGCAATCTGCTTATCTGCCTTTCATCACAGAACAAGAGCTTCAGTCACTTTTAGCTAGCATCCACCCTAACAAACGCCCAGGCATAGATAAAATTTCGATTTCGGAACTGCGCCGAATTTGTCGTCATAAAAAATGTGCTGCTGTCACTCTTGAACAACATTATTGCTACAGGCAACATACCAACTTGTATGAAAGCAGCGATAGTTACTCCTCTTCACAAAGGTGGGGATCGTAGCAAAATGGAAAACTATAGGCCGATACCTATTCTATCATGCCTCGCCAAGATACTCGAAAAATACCTCTTTTGAATTATGACGGACTTTTACCACATTCACAATGTTATCTCACCTCACCAATACGGGTTTGTTCAAGGAAGAGGCACTCAAACTCTGCTTGAAAACGTTCCTGACTTGTTAAATATGGATTTTGAACATAACCAAGTACCCTGTGCTCTATTTTTTGATATAAAAAAAGATTTCGACAGTGTACCCCACGGTCTTCTGTTACGTAAACTTTCCTTGCTTGGATTTAGAGGACCGTTCTTGCAGTTGCTTCAAAATTTCTGGCATGGCGGGCGTCAATGTGAGTCTCTAGGAGAGTCTTGTAGCAGCTTTTCACCGATCAAATCTGGAGTACCTCAAGGTTCGATACTAAGCCCCCTGCTCTTTAATATTTTTGTTAATGATCTTTGTAATGCAGTTTCCACTCCACTATTTCAATACGCCGATGACACCTTAATAGTTTCCTCCGCTTCACACGTTCATCAGGCCATCGCATCGTTGCAGACTGCAGCAACTCAGGCAATAGACTGGTTTGCTGCTAATTTAATTACGCTTAATACTGTTAAAACGCAGCTTGTGTGCTTTCACAATCCGTTAAAAAATCTAGTGAATAATGACCCGTTATTTTTGCATACGTCTTCATGTTCAACTTGTACGTGTAAACCGATGAAGAATGTTTCATCTATAAAATATCTCGAAGTAATTTTTGACAATAACCTGACATGGAACTTCCACCTAGCATACGTCTGTAAAAAGCTGAGCGCGCTTTCGTGTATTATGTACAACTTGCGTTACTTTATGCGGTTATCAGTGCGAAAGATTGTTTTGCATGCGCTGGGCTACAGTGTTCTTCGTTACGGCATTACAGTGTACGGTCACTGCGCAGCTCGGTGGCAGCAGAGGCTGAATTCCATTCTAAGCTCTCTGTTAAAAAATGTAGCCTATAATCTATGCCTCCCCGGAAGTGCAAATATTTTCACAGAGTTGCAATTGCCCAATTTTACTATGCTGTTACTGAAAACAATAGTGTTAAAACATTTTTGGACGAATGACTACAAAGAAAAATACATTCCTACGTGTAGCCTTAGACCAAGAGACCTGTATCGGGTACCACGGTTTCTTACAAGGTATGGTAAAGAATGCGGCGCTACTATGTTCCGACGTCCTTCAATAAATTGCCACCCAATGTTTTTGAAGTGACCAGTCATTGTAAGCTGAAAAATCGCCTTCGTGCATTTTGCTGTGAAGTTGCCTAACTCTGATGCCCACTTCTGTTGGCCTGTTTTCCCGTCACTCTGTGGAAGAGTGTAGCCTGTAGTGGTTTTACAGTTCGCAATGCTTTGTATTCGAACTAAGGTTTATATTGTTTCATCTTGAATAGTAGATTCTGTTACTTTTATGTTCGCCTAGGTGCACGGATTTCCGCTGCCTGCCAGGCGCTGCCCTTCAAGCCTACTGTGGCTTTGGCAGGCCTGTGACTTTGTACAGTTTTCCTGTTCAGTGTAATAAAAGTATTATTATTATTATTATTATTACTATTATTATATTATTATTATTATCTTACTCGCTCCTTTTTAAAATATCATCGCTCAGTATATTCTTGATACTAACGTTGATTTCTGCGTCGCCTGCTTTCAAAACCTTAAACGTGTCGTCTGAAACACGTCGGTGGGACTACTGCGCCAGCATTTCCTGCCATTTATGGGTGCGTTCTTATGCAGTGAGCTCAAAATAGGCGTCAATTTTTACTTGCTTCCTGACATTATAACGCCGTTTGGAAAAACCGAATGGCAATAAAGCAAGCTTAGGCAAACAAATACCTATAGTAATAAAAACTAACCTACTGGAACCTCAACAAAACTGGTTTTTGGTCGAGTTCTATTTTGTCATACCTCAGCTTCGGACCCTTCTTCCATGATTTCGTCCCGGACCGTTTTCTTTCGGCACCTAACATCCTGTTTCTCAGTAAATGACAAGCCTTCACTAATTCGATTTGAGAGACGCTGTTCTTTTTAGTGTTTTCTGAAAAATCCTACCCCATTACCGACAAAAAACCTCAAACCACTAAAAATGATCTTCCGTTCCAGTTCGAGAAAATGCAATAGAAAAGAGCACTAAAATTGGAATCAGTCGGCTGCACAATAATGTATTAGCAGAGCGGATGTAATAAACAGAGACCTCTAAGTGCTTGAATTAAACACACTAAGTTTCGAATCACACAAATATTCAACAAAGCTAAGTCACTGCAGTAAATTGCCGTCCACACCCTACAGTCCGCTAAAATAAACTTCGTGGCAGTTTTCAAGAACGAAATACACAATGCCGGTAACCACTAATCAACCGTTTATCGGATCACTGTTCACCGTTTCACCGATAAGTTTGCGCATCGGAACGTCCTTGACACATATGTATATGAGTACTGACTGAAAGCTTGATTGATTGAGCGTAGGGTTTAACGCACCGCTGCAACGCAAGGGATGAGGAGAGCCGTAGCGGAGGGCTCCGGGTTAACTTTGACCACCTAGGGAACTTGAAAGTGCGCCGAAATCCTATAGAAACTTAGAAACTGGCGTTTTTGCTTTTCGACTCTATAAGAAAAGCGGCCACCACTGCCGGAAATCGAACCCACGACCTCGTGCTCTGCAGCGCGACGCCTTCGCCACTGTGCCGCCACGGCGTGTGCGTACTCAAAGCAACTTCAGAGAAGAATTAACACGGAAATTGAATATGCGACCGAAAAGTCCATCCTCAATCCTATGGAAAAAAACCATGTCGTAGAAAAGCGCAAACAAAGACGGACGAAAGAAAGAAAAGACAGAAAAGCCCTGAAATCAGTGTTCTGGGTGACGTGGTCTGGGTTTACCGCACACAAGTTGTATTGGAATAAATTTCCCATTTGAACTGAACCGGAAAAATGTTCATCAGCTTGTGCTTTAGGGAAGCTTATATTGATAGGCTTCTCTGTGCTTCTTGGGCCTGTGATTGATCGATTGATTGATTGATTAATTGATTGAATCATTGATGGGTAATTGATCGATCGATCGATTGATTGATTGATTGATTGATTGATTGATTGATTGATTGATTGATTGATTGATTGATTGATTGATTGATTGATTGATTGATTGATTGATTGATTGATTGATTGATTGATTGAACGTGGCGTTTATCGCGCCGAAACTACACACTTAAGAGGCGCGCAGTAGTGAAGTGATCATGATCAATTTCGACTACCTAGCGACCTACCTTTCGACCAGCTCTATACAAATGCGTCGCCTTTGGCAGCGTGACTTCAAGTCAAATAATCTTGAGAGATTCCTCTCTAGGCCGAATACCCCGAGGGTTGTGGGAAAATTGGGGTCTTAGAAGGGGGAGCGTCTTAATGTGGCACAGCGTTCGCGAGCGGAACAAAAAAAATGCGGCGCAGTGGTTGACTAACTGGTTGAGGTTGGGGAACACGAATTTTTATAGCAGGGGCAGTAAAGAGGGGGAGATCTCTCCAGTTGAACCTGCTTTTTTGTGATGTCGGGTGTGAGGGCTGCATTTGCAATAGTTTTGTTTATGAATATTTCCGCAGAGTGAGGTAATCGAAGGCGCCAGAGCCAAGTAGCAAGCGAGCGTAACGGACGCAAGGCCTACCTGCCCAGCATGGCGTGCGCGGTGAAGTTTGAGGAGAAGGTCAAGAGAGGGGCGCGACCCGTCTTCGTCCAGGGGAAGGGTAATACTGAGAAACTCCCTTGCTGCATCGTTGGCAGCCAGGGTATGCAGGCAATATACAATTGCGCGTCGTTGACGGAAAAGCTGTTCTGTTGACTTTGTGTTATCTTCCTAGTACTTAAAGAAATTCTAACAGTAGTGTTTTGATGTTAAAACATCGTTTGTTATCAGAAAATATTGAAAACATCAAGTACGGAGAGAAATATCACTCAGAGATGTAGTTCTGGCATTATACATTTATTAACACATGTGGGTCTCCTTCATGAAACCACTGAAAAAAAATATAGAAGAATTCTAAAATTTCTGAGTGGGAAATGAAAGAATAATTTTTGTGCTATGGATTGAACATTTTCTTGTCTTAATCGAAAATTAGCAGAATAATACCAATGACAGCGCCAAGAGGTGCTAAGAAGTAGTAAGCCTCTGTAAATATTCTATATAGGAGGTTGTCAGCTGCCGAATGACATATTTGCAAACACTGCAAGCAGGATTATCCCTGAAAACGTGCCATCAATCTTGATTCACACGGCTGCAAATATATGAGAGGAAACAACTTACAGCTATTGCCGACCAGAATATTCTAACATTTTGTCGTAAACAGTCCTTGAAAAAAGGCAGCTTTTCATACCAAAAAATAAATACAAGCACGTGTAAAACTTTGAAAATTCTTGAACCCGTGTACAGAAGAGGTACGTGTAACTTGCTAACTGGTGGTGCGCACCCAGTGACAAAGTCGCGTTGTAGCAGAGAGATCGTTACAAAGTTGTTTTCAGCGCATGTCTGTCGGGGTGACGAATTGTAAAGTTCGTTTGATATCTGCCACGGCCTTTCGGTCAAAGAGATGTCCGGCCTGCAAAATCATGCTAAGGCCATTGACTGGGCCGTGACAGCAGAATTTAGAGTGGCGGCAGCAACTTTCGGCGCCACACATCAACGACGGCTGCACCGGCTCCTGCTTCTGAGCGCCTTCGAGGTAGTGGCGATCATCGCCCACAAAATCAGCTTTTACAAGCGTCCTACTGCAGGTGTATAGCAAATATGCTGCAACAAGTGATCGGAAGCTTGATCCCACTTTCTCCTAAAAGTTGATCAGATGTAACGCAGTCAGGCATCTGTAATCCTGGCAGGCATGAGCTGTCTTTCGTCGAACGGCCCTGGCATGGCGCTTGACTGTATAAGCTGCCGCGTACCACGTGCAAGAGCAACGAAGCGTGCTGCCAAAACCGAAGACCTTGCAAGCTTTGACCTGCGAATAACACCCAACTGCATTAGGCTATTTCTACAAAAGGCGCTTGTGCCGAAGGTGTTGCGCCGATAGTTTTCCGCACAGTTCGCTTGATCCGTTTTATTTATGCCTGCCAGTACGCCTTACATGGCGGACGAGGAAGGTCTTGAGTCTATCTCTGACCATTATGTTACTTCAAGGTCGGTGTCAGCTCATGAGTGGGCAACAGAAGGAGCGGTTACATCCGCCGCTATGTACTTCAGGCTCGACTCTTGTGCTCCCTAGAACCTGTTCACCCCCTTTCCTACACCACTACTGATTTTCAGTAAGAAACATCTTCTTCCTCTCTCCTTTCTGTGTAAACATAAATTGACAAAATGTTGTGTGGCGCTTAGATATCATAAAATAAGAACTTTGAAACACCGACACTGACACCTTCTCGCTCAATTTGACCTACACCACGCATCTGCAAACTTTCAAGCACACTTCTTAAGCCACAAAACTGCAGAGGGCCTTTGCCTTTTTTGGGGCATGGCGCCAAAATCCCTAAATGTTATCATTTCTCTGTTTCTTTGACCTTCAGTGTTCGTGAAGGTTAGATCAGAAATACACCTCTGTTCGACAAAGCTACTTCGGATTTGAAGTAACACAATCGTGTGTTACATCTTAAGACCGAACCGTAAATGTCAGCTGTAACTTTCTCTTTTTAACTGTATTCACGCAAACTATGCCTGCCTTTGATATGTGAGCTCGGTTTACCGACCAGTGTACAGCAGACCACTGCGTTCACCTTTGAGCTCTTGTCGTCACATAAAATGTTCTCGCCTTTTTTGATCACACTCCGCTCCTGCATACATGTGCACGTTTATTTCTACCTGTTTTTGATATCCTAACTTTCCCTATATATGATCTCTCTTTGTATACCTTATATTTGCCCTATACCCGGAACCAGTATAGTTGGTGAGCATTTCAAATACACAAATAAACAAGAACATGAAAATCTTCCTAATCAAAGATAAATATCGTCGGCTTCTGCGAAAGCATTCTCATTTTCCGGCTTACACGCATTCCAAGCAAGCACATTCGTTTGGGTTCGTATGAATCACATCGATAAATAACTGGGCTCTTCCATCTTTTTACGACGACCGGCCGACATTTCCCGAAACAGCAGTATTTTTTTTCTTCGGGGGAAGGAAAAGTGGGGGTTTAATTATGGTCTGACGTGCTTGCAAGCACAGACAACAGAGGGACACTTTGCACAGGCTTTTTAGGCAACAGCAAGCAAAAAATAAACGTTCTTGGGCCTTCTGCATTATGGAGCGTCGTGATTGCGGTTCTCTAAAAAGTATCAACAAAGGGACTGTGAGGCCCCGCACGCACAGAAAATACACAATATCCGAAAAAAAGTCGGAGAAAAGGTTTTTTTGCGGCTTTCAATTTTTGTTCGGTTGACCATGATTTGCGCGCCATGTCTTTGGTTGATTAATTTGATAGATCACTTGGATCGGGAGGATCGGATGTGCTTACCCTCGATATAATCACAAGAACATTATGACGTCTCCTCTTCTAGTAGATGCTTTGTCACAGCTGTTGAATGCTGTCTGGAAATTCTGTTTCTTCAAGACAACTCTGTATTGCCTAGCCAGAAGTGTATCAATCGCGGTGACCGTGATTGCGCGTCCAGAAAGACAAAAAATAAAGAAATGATGACGTACGCACACAGCGCAGCAATGAAAATGAAACGTGAAGGCGTTGATGGCCAGTCTTATCAATTACCCATGGCCTGATAAAGGCACATTTGCGATTCGCTCTATATATATACACACACACACACACATATATATATATATATACATATATAAATATATATACAGGGTGTCCCAGCTATCATGCACCAAGATTTAAAAAAAGAGTAAAGGCGTAACTCGAAGAAAACCTAGTGCATAATGTTTGCAGTACTGTGAAGAAGCGGAGAGTAATTTTTTCGTTAATGAGACTTAATTAAATTATTGTAATTAATTATCTAACTCGAGAAATACTGTCCTAATCACTGAAGTGTCAATGAGGCACTTGTAGGTAACCACGAGGGGCATCTAACTGCGGTATTTTCAGCGATGAACTAATTGCGCACACATTTATTCTGACTGATAAAGGAAACCCGCGAAATATGAAAACATACCACGTGACGGCGCCTCCGCGGCGCACCGTAAAGCAACGCCCTCAAACAGGCTGCCTCTGAGTTAGCCAGAATGAAATGGACAAAAGAAAGAAAGAAGAAATCGCGACCGAGTTTGTTCCTTATCTGCACACGCTTCCCGCGAATCTTGCTGCTGCTGCTCCTTCCATGCATGCTATTATCAAGGTGATGCGCTGTCTCTTCGGGCGGGTACACGCGAAGCAGTTGCCTTTCAATCAGCTTTGTTTGGGGACGCTGCTTTACAATGCCCGCGTAAGCGTCGTCACGTGGTATTTTTTCATATTTCGCGGGTTTCCTTTATCAGTCAGAATAAATGAGTACGCAATTAGTTCGTCGCTGAAAATAGCGCAGTTAGATGCCCCTCGTGGTTACCTACAAGTGCCTCATGACACTTTAGTGATTAGGACAGTATTTCTCGAGTTAGATAATTAATTACAATTAATTAATTAAGTCTCATTAACGAAAAAATTACTCCCCGCTTCTTCACAGTACTGCAAACATTATGCACTAGGTTTTCTTCGAGTTACGCTATTTCTCTTTTTTTAATCTTGGTGCATGATAGCTGGGACACCCTGTATATATATATATATATATATATATATATATATATATTATATATATATATATATATATATATATATATAGATATATATCTATATATATATATATACTTGGACAAGGTAAAAGCCCAATTGTTGCCAACGTTTCAGCAAAGAGACTTGCTTTCGCCCTGATGAAAGCAAGTCTCTTTGCTGAAACGTTGGCAACAATCGTGCTTTTTACCTTGTTCAAATTTTCTTTTCTTGTGTTCTCTTACCATCTTCAAAAGTTCAACTGCTCTCTAAATTTTATATATATATATATATATAAATATAACTATATATAACTATATATATATATATATATATATATATATATATCTATATATCTATATATATATATATATATATATATATTTAGCGAATCAGAATAGCAAATGAGGGGCTCGGTGAAATAAGACAGATAAGACAGAATAAGGCCTGGCAGTCATGAAAACCTCGGAAAAAATGTGGTGGGTCAGAGAAACAGATAAAGAACTTTTGAGTCAGAAAGTGGTGACAAAATGCCCGCCGGGTGGTATCTGAACCCACGACCTCAGAAATACCGGTCTTGTGGCGATGACCACTACGCTACCGGCGGGGCTGTTTCCCCACCAGTTTCTCGAGTATTTATGTGATGGTATTTTTGTTTCCTGAAATTGGGGGTGGTAGACAGCGCCACTCGGACTACTCTTGGTGAATGGGACCTTCTCTTGTACCCCCAGGCCGTGACTCGAGTGTTTACAACATGTCGAGAGTGGTCGACCAGCGTTCAACCTTCTTAAGCTACCGTTGGCACCAAGACGGCCAGAACAGAGGCCACCGCTATGCATGTAGCGAATCAGCAATGGGAAATAAGGGTTTCGGTGAAATAAGACAGACTAAGGGTTGGCAGTCAACAAAACCTCGGAAACGAAAGGGGGGAATGCGGGAAGTTGTAGAAACAGATGAAGAATACCATGAATGATATCTTACCGAATGAACGTTTATTAGAGTTCAAGCATTTGAGTCTCCATTGTGGTGACGTACATTTACTGTGGTAAGAGATGAAAAGGGGAGAAAAAAGCATTAGAAAGTGAAGCGCGAAGGCAGCAATACCGAATACGTAAACCTAATAGCATACAATATAGCATTGCGCGCGAGAAACAAAGGAAGCATGATAAGAGAATTCTTGTTCCTCGTAGTATAACAAAAGCCCAACGTTTCTCTTTTTTCACCAAGGACGACAAGGGACTTGAACGTTGTTTTGTACGACGTGGTAAATGCGTCATTCTTCGATTCTTTTTTGGTGGCGCTCGGCTCTAAGCATAGAAGACAGAACTGATTCCGCATGTTATATCTGAAACGCGGCAACTGCTGCACTGTAGTTTCGTAGATTTGAGTGTCGTTGAATCAATCAATAACATGAATTTAGACGTGTAGGCTGTTGCCTCTGCTGTTTTTTGTACGCCTTATTTTCCTGCCCATTTATTTTTGTGTTGACGCCAATGAGAGTGGTTATGGTCTATATATGACTTCATTGCCTTTTTAAATGCGGAGCATTTCTTAGGCTCGCCGGTTCCTCCGTCGTTGATGACGGCGCCGTCCACACGCTCACTGCGCATGCGCAACTCTTCTCCTTACACCAACAGCTCCGCGATACAACACTATATAAAAAAGAAATAGTTAGCGGCGCCTGGTTTCGGTCCCACGACTCTCTGGCCGCAACGGGAGGTACGCGGTGCTCTTCCCGCTACGCTACAAATCCGGGACAGGAGCAAGTTCTACGAACGCGCCTGATGTCCTTGACTCATTCAAACTACGTCAAGAAGCTACTGATACAACGAAGGCACGCGAAGCTGAACGTCAACGGAAACGATGAACTGAAAACTTTAGAGGGGGATGCTGAATTTCCCATGTTAAAGCTGCCGCGGGAAGCGCCACGCGCCTTGCAGCTCAACCAGCCCCGTCCGCAGCGCCTCTGATGCTGATTGTGGCAGGATGCCCCTAGGGATTGGCCAACCAAAGAATCCATCACGAGATAGGTTCACGTTGAACCACCGTCGTCATCTTCCCGTAGAGGAACCGCCGAAGAAGAAGAGGAACGAGAAGAAAAACCTGCGAAGAGGAGGGCGTGTACATAGCTCTCAGCCGGTGCACCAATGTCAACAACCTTTACCTCACCAAAGCTGACGGAGACTACCGATTCTACCACAGAGACAACATCGACAAGAACATGATGGACGAGTTTCGGCGCCTCGAGAACCACCGTCTACTCACCGTAACACAACAGCACTTGCGTGGCTTTGCCACCGGTATGGACCCGGACGCGGAATTCCCTCTGGCGCTAGTAAAAACCAGATCACTCAACATAACGGCAACAAAATGGAACCACACGGAACCGCCACGTAGCTTCGCATTCTCATCAGGGTTCCCCACGGGAAGATGGTATTTCTTTTTCTACATCAGCTACAATTAGTGCTATGCCTGCCGTATACTTTTTTTAGGTGGGTAGTTTGTCATTTGCATGCCCCATCAAACTGTTAAAAACTTGTTTCTCACATAATATAGAATTTAGTAATGTTTTTTGTAGCTGTTCTCTGGATATTCTGCACATTTGTGTTATATGTCTAATTTATTTCTGGTTCCTCTTCTGTGCTCGCAGTTTGCAAAACGCATTATTTCACTGCTTTGTACACAATTTTTTGGCAGCCAAAAAGCTGCTGGCAGTATTGACCAAATAAATAATGAAATACGTACATGGGGAGGGAGACTGATTGGCTTGAGCAAGCGAGGGCTACAGAGGATGTAAAGTGATAGAGAGAGGCAGGAATAAGAAACGGCAAAAAAATAAAAATGTAAAAAACCTGCAGATGGAGTAAACGACAGGTAGGCACAATTTTTTGTCTCGCGGAGGTACGGTAGGGACACATAACGCACCAGGAGCTACACCAAGGAGCCGCGAGTTGCAACCGCTCTCGGTCAGCTTCGGCTCCCAGTGGGCAGCAGTACACATACGTACGCGCACTTTAAAGACCCAGCGTGCGAGGGGCACGTTTTTGTAGGCCTCAAAGACGACCCCTATAGCTGTACCTTGACATTTTCTCTTGGGTTCACGCCCACCGCCAAAGACACAAAGTGTCTGCGTAGTGCAGATATTTGGGAAGTGGATAGAAGGGATCCCCAAAGGACGTCGAATAAGGGCGGTGAAAACAAGCCGGCCCAGTCGACTTATTTTGACCGCCCTCGGGGACCATAATTGGTTGTTTCAATTGCCCTAGTTCAGACTGCACGAAATATCTTTGGCGATCCTATTTCTGCGGTAGGTAAGCCCTTGGGCTTTTAGGAACGACCTTTTAGGTCTGCATTATTGGCTAAAATAAGGTAGCCCTTGGACACACTCTTGTGTACTTGAGGGAGAGCAAACGAACATTTAGTTTTTAGGGCAGGCGGCCCCATAATTTCGTTTTGATAGTGTTTCTTGACCACTGAGTTTATTTCGATATTAGACGCACGTTCGTACTCCTGATCAGGCAAAAGTTTTTTGGTGTTTTGGTTTACAATTTTTTTTTCAACGGTTTGGTTTGCTGTCAGCGACATACGTTAGAAAGCCACTGTCATGACTGCGTAATCTTATTAGTCTGGTGTGACCTCCTACAAAGCTACCTCGTTTGTAGTTGTTCGGGTGATGGCTTGTACAAGGTAGCCAGTCCTGCTTGTCACGTGGTTTCGAAAAAGTATGATTTTAAGCATGGCATATGAAATGCCAAATAAAGCAGGCACGAACCATCTCGGTTCCGCGACTCCAACCGTCAGTCACCCTGGAAGTAGGTGTTACACTGTGGTTGACGGGACAAATTCACCAGAATGATTGTGTAGGGGTGAATGAAGCAGGAAAAAACTTCCCGCGTAAATCCAAGAGCTTAGACAAAGGCGTACAGCAATCTTTATTCACCAGTTTGTAAGAAATGGAACGATGCGTCACATCAAGGAAGAGTTTGTGGCTTTCTTGACGGGCGGAATTGTTCAAACGGCGAAGGTTGCGGCAACCAGAAAGTCGAGAAAGAACGAGTTGGAAGTCGCACAGGTAAGGCACAGGTGTGGAAACAGAGAACACGTCAAGTAGAGAAAGAGAATGGCTGCATAAGTGCAAGAACCGAGATGATTTTGTTGTTTGCTGAACAGTGGTAACTAAAGGTCACACTGTGTCCCAGTCGGTATGGTAAGGGTGCATCCTAAAGGCATTGCACGAAAAGCATAAAGCTATTGAATAACTGAACCGGGACTGCCTTGGGACAAAGACGCCGAGAAGTCCAGCAACGATGTTATAATATTTTCGTGGTTGGAGCGTACCTAAGCATGCCCCATCCACGTGGGCCAGCCTATCTTTCAAGTAAATATTGGAAGACCTCGCGCGCCAATCATTGTCTACCGAACAAAGATCATAGTCCAAAGAAAGACCAAACCGGTCCCGATGTTCTTTTTCTTGTAATTGTAACGTTGCACTGCATGCGGGGCAAACCTTTTGCTTCATTCGGCATGCAGGTAGAACATCGTTATTCCTTCAATAGAGCGAAACGCAATCACAAGGCTCCATCGCCCAGACGTTACCGTAACAAGATTTTGAATTGCAGCTCCCGCTTATTTTTTGTGCTACTCAAGCCAGCAGGAGTGCTAAATTACTCGCACTTCCATTCCCCCTAAAGAAAAAGCAAGCTTGCAGTTTCCACAAAATTAGCTTGTCACCGTCTGAAAATTGGAAGGCGCAGTCTCTTTGTCTATGTGATTCACATGGCCGCAGAACAGTTGCGCAACGCGTGAATGGCTGAAAGCCGGAAATTGTGATGCGTCCCTGATTACACACGCATTTACTTTTTTGTTGGATGAGGTTGAACATTGTAAGTGACAAGAATGATTTGGCTACACAACGAAAGCCGGCAACAGCATTTCTCTTTTAGATCATTTTATTTCTTGTGTATGCGGTGTCTTTTAAATTTTTCATTAGAGTTGAATAAGCTATCAGTGTCTTAACACTGCGACAAAAAGACATATTTCGCAGAATGCTAATGGCTATGTTTGTCTTCAAGATGAAAATCACTTTGAAGCTCGCATTTTTTGCAGTTCAGTTCACGTACTATGCTGGCTAAAACTAGCAAATTACTGATATTTTAACACCCGGTCGAAGTCGTACTTTCAACCTACTCAAACCGCCTACTGCCGAATACGCACCGCGAGTTTACAAACGTTGTCACAGAAGTTTGCCTGTGCTTTTACTTGTGTCCCGGAAATTGACTACGTTTTTGTTTTGACAAGTTGGAGCACGAACGACGGCGCACCATTAAAGGCGAAGGCGTTGCAATTATCAAAGGCTTCTTATTTGCTACATAGTGTTTTTGACTCGTTAGTCACCCTCGTTTCTTCCCTTTTCGAGACTCTGCGCTTATTAAGGACGGCCCATGCTCAGGCTTTGCAAGGGAACCAGACATACTAGAACTCATTGTAACGTAGTACAAGTCCGAATTGCAAGCGCAACAGGGTGTTCAATTGGTATTATTTGAGGGAGCATCCGGAAGCCTTTTGCTTTGAGCCAAACAGGAAATAGAATTATGAAGCGTTGAAGGAAGAGAGAGAAATAACCATTTATTTTACTCGTTGCAGCAGGATATTTTTACGGCCAAGACCTCGCGCGAGGCATTATTATTGCAAACTGCCTTTGTAGTGACCCGTTCTTCAATTTGACGGTGGTCGGACAGTTTGGAGTCGGAAAAATGCTCCTCCCACTGATGGGAGATACGTATGGGATATGGGCTAATAGTAGGGGATGGTTGGCACTCTCATACAAAGGTGTGGATGTTCCCCGCTGTAAGGTAGAAATTGCAGGTGGTGGGTTTTTCAGTGGGGCACCTAGTGGGTGGCGTGGATTGGGGATGTAGACTGGTTTGTAGCGAGAGAAAGTGATTTGTCGCTTACTCGCATGTAAGTTATTTTGGGGTGATGGGAAGTGAGGTGGTCTATTTTATAGTGTGCTAAAATTTCATGGTGTACGTAGAGAGGTCCTAGCTTTGAGGAGAATCGGTAGTGCTTTTGATCTCTTTCTAGCGAATCGGCTCGGTGTGAATGGGCACTGGTAGCGCGGTGATCTTCCTCATTATGAAGAATACACCGGTATCCTCTGATTAGATAATATGGTCACAGCGCTTCATGATGCCTGAGAGATGCGGACGTTGTGCTGATATTATTTAAATTATGGCCATCACAGAAGCCACGCAGGCTATGCCTGCCAACAGCTTCTTTGTCCGAGTGTAGGTCCACACCACTACCCTGCAATTCCCTTTTCGTCGCCGTATTGTTACATTTGATCGTCTTAGAAAGTGATCATCTAGGTCAAGCTGACAGCCAACATACGGGTGCGATGAGCATGAGATCAGATTAGTAAGAACCGTCAAGTTCTTGCTTCCGTGGATGAACATGATGGGCTTGGTTGGGACTGGTTCCCGAATATTGTCGACGCTAGCCATGTCACGACGAAATAATCAAGATGCTGCGAACTGCTCCGGACGAAAATGCTTGGGACTCGGCTTGGTCGGCAGGTCTCGAGAAATAGCATCTTGTCGGATATCCAGTTTTCTTGATTAATCGTTCACAGGATGGGGACACGGGCCAGGTATCTTCAAGTGCTGGTGGCCGCTGGACGGCGGTTGTCCGACACAACCCACGTACTCTCGCTGATTCCGCGGATGGCGAGTCAGTTTGATTCTGTGGCGCGTTTCGGGCGTACCTGAACCAAAGAACACAAGAAATGAACAATGAGAGACGCATGCAATTTATTTATAGTATTTAAACGAAGGTCATCATAGAAATCCTCACGCGGTGTCCATTTCCAATCGAAGTGAGCCTTGCTGATCCTCGATAAATCCAACTGGTTGTCACGCGGTGAGGTCATGCACCCGGAACGTATACCGGCGATTTCAAATATCTGGTAGACAGGTGGGGAAGCAGCACTATAACAAGAAGAAACCGCAAACGTTATATATTCGACCTTAGCCATTTGACGTGTTACACCTTTTTTTCCAGGTTAACCTGGACTTGCTTGTCCCTTTTACGCAATCTACATCGGGAAACAAGTAGATGGCTGTTGCAACGGATTACGCCGCATGCTGCGCCATCACGCGTGCTTTGACGACTAGCTCTGCTACCGATGTGGCAGATTTGTTTCTTCGCGATGTCATTCTCCCGCATGGGGCTCTATGTCAGTTGCTCACCGACCATGGCCATTTCTTTCTCTCTCAAGTCGTTGATGACATCACCCGAGCCCGTTTTACTGAACATAAGATAAACACAGCTAACCATCGTCAGACTAACGGACTTATAGAACGCTTAAATCTTACCCTGACCGATACGCTTTCCTGCTACGATTCAGCAGACCACCGCGACTGGGACGGCTTGCTGCCTTATGAGACGTTTCCGTATAATACGTCACGGCATCATACGGCTGCGTATTCGCTGTTCTACCTTATTGCCGCCACAAACCAACCCCAACACTAGACACCTTAGTGCTTATGTCGGCAGACCAACCATCAGTCCTATCGGAGTAGGCCTGGGACTCCATTGGGCGCGCTTACCATGCAAGGCCGATGGTCGGAAACATGCTTTGTTCCTCCGAAGCAGATCAGCAAATGATTTATGACCGAAGATATCGGGTGGCGTACTTCGCTCTGGGATCCCTTGTCCTCCTCTGGATAACTGCCCGCCGTGCCGGGCTTTCAGAAAAACGTGTGCTCCGCTACTGTGGTCCATTATGCGTCTTGCGCCAAGTTACCGATGTAACGTGCGAGATCGCATCACTGGCGTCGACCCCAACGAGTCACCCTACTTCTGCAGAAATTGTACATATTTTACGACTCAAGCAACATTTTCCGCTGCGGTCTGTAACCCCATAGCGCCGCGACGGCTGTAATTCCTCCTTGCAATAACGACATGAGGCATCGCAAGGCGACCAACTATGTCGCTATGGGGAGATTTCTACAGTTTTTCAGATTAACAGCGCTAAAGCACGGCACAACTGAGGAGTAGACTAACACAGCGCTGACGAACAACTGAAGTTTTATTATCGCTGGACAGCAATAAATAGGAAAAGAGGCGGACAAATGACGCTAGACTTAAAAAATGTTTTATACACAAAAACGTAAACAAAATGCCGCGCGATCTAAACACAGCAATCGGCACAGCTAAAGCAGGCCAGCACAAACAGTCCACCACATATCGGAGGCTCCTCCGCCCGTGGATTCTGCTAGCTATCTAAATAACTGATTTCTTTCTCCGTAAGGGTGATGGAGGGTGTGCTGACACAATCTTGCTCCCGCTTCTGAAATTCTCATGCCTCTCGTATCTCTCACCGCATTTTGTCAGGATAACAAGCCTGCAATCGGCACTGCGGAAATGCAGGCAGGCATACAGACACTTGTGCGCACTTTGCCACATGCGTGGCTCGCGTGCTCCCGGAGTATTTGCGTACATCGCAGGCGCGCTCCCGCAGGCGATCGTTGAGACAGCGCCCGTCTGCCCCACGTACGAGCGTCCACACGACAACGGTATTTCGTAGACCACCTCTTCCTCACAGTGAACAGCCGACTTTGTGTGCCTCTTTTTACGCTTGTTGTCCGGGGAGACTTCACTGTTTACCTATCTACACATGCTGCCAAATTTGTTTGATGCCGAAAACACAAGGTCTACACCCGCGTGCCCTACTGTTTCCTTCAGCCGGTGGCTTACACCTTGAATGTTGCGGATGATCCGCTACCTTTCTCTTCTCTGATGGAGGCTACGTTCGAGTTGTGGCTTTCTCAGGTCTTTTAGCAGCTTATGGCCTACGCTACGGAGAAGCGAGTCAGGAAAGCCAGCCATTCGTAGACGGCGTCCTTGAGCGTCAAGGCTGCCCTGCACGCGATGATGAAAAGACCTGAACAATGAGTTCTTCAAGCAGACGTAGCCACTCCCCTCTTTACAAGCTTGGAATGTGCGGACGTGAAAGGCCATGAAGCTTTTTTGGGAGCGCGAGGCATAGGTCCGACGGAGGTGTTCAGCGCTCAAGTACAATCTTAGATCTAAGAACTGAAGTTCGTTATTTGCGGGTACCTCCTTTGTTAGCACGAAGTCGGCTAAGGTTTCGGTGAAGATCCCCTAAACGTGATCTACGGCTTGCGCTTTCCCGTTCTCAGACACCTTGTAGAAACTGAGGAAATCGTCGAGGAAGCGGAAAACGTTTAACGCTGCGGTGTCTTTCAGCGCTGCGTCCTGGCTTCTGGAATACTGCGCAAGCACTAGGGCGCTCAGGATAGGCGCAATGCATGAACCAATGCAAACCCTCTTATTCTGGAGGTAGAGGCAATCTTCAAACTTGATGAATGTGGAACGAAGGTAGAAGGACTGCAGCTCAAAAAGCCTCCTAATTCTGCATTTATTCTGGGAGCGCATTGCGCCTACGCTGTCAATTCCTTCTTCAACCGCCTGACCAATGAAGGCGTGTGGCAGCGAATAGTAAAGATTTTATGATATACTGAAAAGGCGCTCACCCCTTGTGGTCGCTCCATTTCGTAGAAAATGGACACTTCCTGCGCCTTTCTGATTCTAAAGTGGTCGTCAATCGGTAGCATAGAAAGCGACCGCTGTAAAAACAGTCCTACCGAGTGCTGCCAAGTGCCTCGCTCAGAGGCGATCACACTGAATGTGAATTCGGGCTTGTATGTATTTTCCGAGAAAAACACCAACAGACTACCGTATTCGCTCTTTTTGACAGACGCAGTGATCTTCACAACTTCTTGTCTTTGCACGGCTTCAACGCCTCCTTCCTTACTTTCTTCACATCGACGTCAGCAACCCTGCGGAAATTGTCAGCAATTGCCTGCCTTGCCTTGTCTACGTATGGCTGGCTTTGCTGACTCTCTTCTTCTTAGCGTAGGCCACAGACTGCGAATAGACCTGAGAAAGCCAAAACTTTAACCTGAGCCTCCATCAGAAAAGAAAAAGATAGCCGCCATCCCCAACATCCATGGTGTAAACCACCAGCTGAAGAAAATGGTAGGGCGTGCGGGTGTAGACATTGTGTTTTCGGCACCAAACAAATTAAGCAGCATGCGGCGAAATGTAAACGATGCCGGCCATGCCTCATCTTCTCTGGCATAGCACCTTGCGCCACCCATCATCGTGCTGCACATAGCAGTCATTCCTCTGGCAGATACCCCGTCGGTTGCAGACGAGAGATTGGCGCACACTAACGTCGGCGTGTCGGCGTGTCGCGGAACTAGTCTCCAGTACAATTAGCCCCCCCCCCCCCCCCCCCCCCCCGCGAAACCGGCAGCCATCCTGGCTACGTAAGGGGACCAAAGTACAAGGGGATTGTTGTAGGGCTTTAAACTTTCGATGTGCACTAATTCACCACGTCAACGTAGAAGGTCTAAGCTGGGAGTCACGAGCTCGACGACGTAGTTATTGGGCGATGTTTGTTTGAGAATCTTACATCGGCCATGGTATTTAGCACGGAATTTCGCCGAAAGAGAAGGAGTAGGGCGTTGCACACGAAGCCATGCAAGGAATTCTGCTTCAAACGTTGGTGCAGCGGCGGAGCTGTCATGTCGAGACTTCTGGCATCTTTGGTCTTGTTATGTGAACGTGCGAGCGAGCTGTCGACATTCCTCCGCATATCTCGCCATTTCGGAAAGTGGGATAACAATCAGAGGTTTCGGGGCGATAGCGCAAAGTAGCGTCGATCAGTCAAGATGGCTCATGTCCATATAGAAGAAAAACCGAGAAAATGGTCTCGTCGCTTGCGTGGCAGATTTATATGCGTGCGTCACGAAATATAGTGCCATGTCCTAGTTGAGTGGTCGGACGATATGTACACGGAAAGTACATCTCCAAGGGTGAGGTTGAACCTTTCAGTAAGGTCATCTGTCTGTGGGTGGTAAGAAGTCCTGCTTATGTGGACAACCTGACATTACTTTAGCGGCGCCTCCACAACGTCAGGGATAAATACCCGAGCTCAGTCACTAAGCAGCTCTCTGGGCGCACCGTGTCGTAAGACGAAACACCGGAGTAGAAAAATGAGGACATCGCGTGCTGTTGCGCTGGCCAGGGCGGCTGTTTCGGGCTATAGAGTCAGGTGATCAACCGCAACAATGATCCTATGGTTGCGTGATGGAGTGCTTCGAAGGAGGCAGTAGAAGTTAATCCCAACCCGAAAGAAAGGCTGTTTCGGGCATGGTAACGGCCGCAACTCTCCAGTGGGGAGCCGTGAAGGGGCCTTGCGACGCTGGCAGTCAGTGCACGACGGAATGTGCTTCGCGACGAACGTGTGCATGCTTCGCCAGTAGTCGCGTAGGCATAGGCGCTGGTATGTATTTAGTGATGCAGCATGGCCACACTGGCCGTAAGCATGAAAAAATGCGCATATCTGCGGGCGCAGGTGACGCGGAATTACCAGAACCCATTTGATGCCTTCTGCGGAATAGTTAGGCCGGTATAGGAGCTCTTCTCGAATGTCAGAATAGGCTGCTTGGCGCCGTATTGATTGTGTGAGATGCGGAAGACTTTGTAGGGTTTGCAAAGAACTCTAGTGCTGAGGCTATCAAAGAATTCATAGCTGCTCGGTCGCCATGTCGTAAATTTGTAGTGACTACGCATCGCTATTCGACACCAGCGTGGACGCTGTGGCTGCCGGTGGTAATTGGGAACGAGAAAGGGCGTCTGAGTCGGTGTGTCTTCTTCGTGAGCGGTGAACAACTCGAATGTCGTACTTTTGAAGCCAAAGTGACCATCGGGCCAGACGTCCGCACGAATCCTTCAATGAAGCCAACCATTATAAAGCATGGTAAATAACTACTTCGAATGGGCGGCCATAGAAGTACGGTCGAAATTTACCAATCGCACAAACGATTGCAAGGCACTCTTTTTCTGTTAATGAGTAGTTGTACTCCGCTTTTTTCAGATCGCAATTTGCGTATGCCACAACATACTCGTCAAAACCATGCTGAGTTGAGCCACCACAGCGCCGAGACCGCTACCACTGCCGTCCGTGTAAAGTTCAGTGAGCGCGGTAGGGTCAGAATGGTGAAATATTCGCGGCGTCGTCAGAAGCCTTCATAAGGTCTTGAACACTCTGTCGGAAACCGTTGACCAGTTTAAAACATCTTTGGCGTCTCTGATCAGCTTCATCACCGATGCGATGATAGACGCTAAGTTCCGGAAAAATCGGGGAAAGTCGGGGCAAAGTTCAATAAAGCTTCGAAGTTTCATTGTGCTCTGGTTAGGGAACTCGCGGACCGCACGCAGCTTAGCTGTGTCTAGTAGGATTCCGTCTTTAGACACAACATGACCTAATATAGTAACTCTGCGGGCAGCAAAACAGCATTTCTTGAGGTTCATATACATGCCAGCCGAAGTAAGGCACATAAGGACTTGGTCAATTCGCTGAAGGTTGGTCGTAAAGTCCGGTGAGAGCACAAAAATGTCGTCCAAGTATCATAAACAGATACGGCACTTCAGCCCACGCAGAACATTGTTCATTATTCGCTCGAATGTCGCTGGTGCATTACACAGTCCAAAGGGCATGACGTTGAATTCGTAGAGTCCATCCGGGGCCGCAAACGCCGTTTTCTGTCTGTCAGCTTCAGCAACACGTACTTGCCAGAAACCAGTGCGCAAATTCAATGAAGAAAAAACTCGGCCCCTTGCAAGCAGTCTAGCGCGTCATCTATTCGGGGTAGTGGATAGACGTCCTTTCGTGTAACCTCATTGAGGCGGTGGTAGTCGACGCAAAACCTAATAGACCCATTCTTCTTGGTAAAAAGCACGACTGGAGAAGCCCAGGGACTCTTGGAGAGTCGAATAACGTCCCGTTTTGACATATCGGCTACATACTCCCCGATAACCCGGCGTTGCTCTCGTGAAACACGGTACTGTTGCTGCGCAGTGTGGTATAGTTGCCGATATCAACCAACTTCAGCACAGACAGTTGATGTTCGCCCCAGGGATGTTTGCTGGGAGTCGAATGATGTAGGCAACCGTTGGAGAAGAACGGGGAGCTAGTATTTTTGCTCCTTGGAGAGGTCGGCGTCGACGGAGGGCAGAAAAACTGCCAGATTAAAAGCGACGTCGTGGCTCAGGGCGTCTTGAGGGGCCGAGGCGGGCTTGTTCAGGATGTTGACGACAAGATGTGGCACAACAGCTTCGGCGCACCCAATACATTCGCCATGAAGCACTCGGGACGGGCAAGATGTGGGGTTAAGAACCGACATCGTGCTCAAACCACATCTCATTTTCAGGACAGTGAATGGCAGGAAAAAGTAGTGCGCCAAAAAAATAGATTTGAGGGCGTAAAGACAACGGTGGCATCGGTGGCATCGGATGACGACACAGGTATAATGACAGAAGAGAAAGGGAGAATGGTGCCGTCTTCAGCAGCAACCAATTTCAAGCTGCTAGTCTCCGCCGTACTAGTACTGGGGAAAACAGTTCAACATCTGCGCGGAAGCTATCCATGACAGCGTGGTTTATGTGACAAAAAATCCCACCCCGGGTAATGTCTTGAAAAAATTTCCCGCATTTCCCCGAGGGGAAGAATGTGAAAGTGCGAATGCACGAGTTGAATTTGCGCGGTTCGGTAATGTTCGCGAAAGAGAGATCACACACACACACACAAATACAAAGAAGGAAAGATGCATTTATTCACAGACACCTATTTGTGTTGTCGTTGTACTTGATTGCTAGAGCGGATCTCAGCTTTGAAATTTCGCGTCAGTACTCCTTTAGGCGGGTGCATTAGCCCTTCTCACGCCCGATTCCTGGCCAATCCCCCACGTGGGTATGTGCCATGTCGGCGGCCAGGCAGCGCGCGCCCATCTCCCCCCGTTGCCAAGGAAGACGAGGAGATTCCTGGCCAATCCCCCACGTGGGTATGTGATGCGGACATCGCCGGTGGACGCAGGTTCAGGGTCGCTTAAGAAGTGCATTGCACTTAAAATATGAGCGAAGGACAACCACTCCAACTATGCGAGGGATAGCTCTAATGTTAAGGCGAATGGTGCACATGGTGAGCGGTTGAACGGGCTGTGCGTTGGCCGTGCGAAGAGTAAATCGCAAAAGAGGCATCATCACTTTACGAATTTCGCGGGATGTACGGACGGATGGAGCAACGGATAAAACCTGCATTTATGTGTTGTGGGAGTACTGCGCGGTCAAAAGTCAAGATAATGTGCTTGGTGGGAATCTCCTTGTCGTCTCTCCGGATAGTGATGCGTCTCACGGCAGTGACGACCTGATCCTTCAAGCCGGCAAGGAGATCCGCATCCGTTTCGTTCAAGAGATCTGTCTCGGATATCACACCCTGCGAGCTGTTGAGGCTCCGATGGGGTGTGACCCTGATGTCGAGATCAGCCAGTCTAGTCTGAGCTAGAAGCTTTGCAGACTGCTGCTTGTCATTTATTTCGATTAGGAGTTCACCAGACCTTAGTTTTTTGCACTAATAAGATTTTCCTATTATGGCTTCAAGATACTTGGCGATCAAGAAGACTGACTGAAATGCAAGAGGGTGGGTTGGATTGAGGGACTCCATGACAAGAAATCGAGAGTAATGATCTGGTTCAGGAAATGTCAAAGATGGCAATGGGGGAAATGATACTTCGGTGCGGCCCCTTTTAGGGGTCCGATCACGGTTGGGGGGGGGGGGGTTTAGACAATACCATTAAGCATAGTATAAAAGCAGGGAGACGGGGGTACTTTCTCCTTTGACCTTACTCTGGTAGTAAAACAGGTCCCGGAGCTCCCTGCCTGGTAGACAGGCAGGGAGCCCATCGGCCGGAGCTTGACCAAGGCTCCTACGGCCACCGTTTGCGGCTTCTACCCTTCACCTTTAAACACCTCGCCACGGTTGGAGACGGCTTATGTTGGGAGCTCGGGGTCCGCGGTGTCGCTGCTCACCGTCACCATGAATACTCAAGGTGTTCCTTGCGGGGCCGCCGCGCGGAGGAGTGGCAAAGAGCGGCCGGGCAAAATTTAGACCATCTTCCCGCGAGGGGAACCATGGGGTAGATGCGACGAATCGGGGGTTGCCGGTGCGTTTCCGTTATGTTAGCGATGTCAGCGTGTGGAATTCTGTTGTTGTGTATCCTATTTACGCAGCATGTTCACCCCCGATGCGTCGCATCTACCCCATGGTTCCCCTCCCGGGAAGATGGTGTAAATTTTTAACTGAGCGCAAGCTGCGCACTAACGCAAAGCTGGCACGGTGACAGGAGCAAGCGCAGCCGAGCGCAAGCTGCGCGCTGACCGCGCTGACACACAGATGGCGCTGGGGTGAGAGCAGCGGAGCGCACACCTTCCCTGGAAGGAGAATGGGGGAGGGATGCGGACTACGCCACTACAACGCGGGAGAAGGCGAGTTAAAGAGATGCGTTGCATCTAAAAACTGGCGCACGATATTGGACCGCTTATCAGATGAGCGTCGGCCGCTGCCGCCGCTTCCAGAACCGCCGATGCCCAGTTGTTGAGTAGAACTGGCTGTGTGCAGCACTAAAAGCGGGCTTTCTGTCGAATTGGAACCCGCGGCATCTGGCAATCAGACGCGCAACTCTTGCGCTACCCGATATACAGGAACTCTCGGCAAACCTGCATGCCAGCGCGATCTGTGAGTAGTTGCGCCGCTGATAGCGAGATTGCGTGGGCACATACGGCTGGCCACTGTGGATGTTCTGACGCTCGCCTTATCGCCGGCTCAAGTGTAGCCGCACTGCTGCCACTCCTGCTCGCCAGGGGCGCCTTCTGAGCTTCATGAAGGCCTGTTTACGCACAGCCAACGAAAAAAGCTTCGTCTTCAGCGGTGTCCGTTTTCTGCTTCGTCATCAGTGCCACCGATTTTCCTATGGCTGCCTGCCGTGCTTCGCGATCCGTTTGATTTTGAATCATGTGGCTAGATTAATGCTTGGCTCAAGCTAACGAATAAAAATGAGAAAAATCCAGAATTTCATGCGCGTACTGGCACGATAAAACAGGGCGATCCAAAAAAGTAGGACGTAATACCATTGGAGTGCAGTTACTTCAACACAAATATACTTTATTACGCCGGAGACACCAACCTACACAAATTCACTAAAAATAAAGGGTGTCCCGCCATGAGAAGCAAGCGATTGGGCATATTTTGCAACAATGCTCGAAAAAACTAATCAAGGGTGGTTACCATTGAAGCAAAGTCTGAAGCAGCCCTTGTTCTTGTCAAGATATGTGCTTAGTAAGCGGTGAAATTTAGGTTTCCTTCATCGCGTCGGCTATCCCCGAGCGACCTACTCACACCAATAAAGTTATCCGGGTCGCTCGCGGAGGTTCTTTCTGTCTTTTGTGACTGTGTTTTAAATACATCTGTATTTGTGATGTAGATAAAACGTGCAAGGTTTCACTTCAGGGTTGTGAAAACGTATAAATACATTCGTATCTGCACCTTTGGCGTGGGGCTCAGAAGCTGGGCTTTTCTGCGCCTGCGCGTTTTGTCCTGCATCTAAAGAAAATTTTACGTGCGCTCAACTACTATATTCTATGCATGAAGTCTCCTTCGCGGACAATGCCATCTCGCTTTCACTGTCCGGCAGTGTGCGTGCCTTAGGCTTGTTGTGTGTGCTGTGTTGCGGCGGGAAAGCCGTACCTAACGACAAAACAAAAAGAACAACACCTCGCATTTGCTCGTGCTCATAAGCAGTGGACCGTGCACGAGTGGCGAGAGGTCGTCATCACCGACGAAGCAACCTTCTCAACGAGATGGGACCAACAGCGGCGTGTATGGCGTCTGACAAGTTGCAGGTACCCCGAAAATGTATTCGTTCGTATAAAGCGAGAGGGATGCTGTAAAAAGCTCTCTCATTTGCACTCCAGTAATAGTAGAGAAGTTCAATTGCTGGCGTTTTTAAAGTACTTGTTAAGACGCAAAGTAGTTATTTGTCTCTATAATTGCTTCATCAGTGAAATTTTTGAGTTACACATCCTTTTCAATTATAGACTACGTGGGCCCGGGTCTCAGTACCACTATATACTTTGTTTCCTCATCAGATACCTGCGGGCATTTAGAACGCAAGTCTCCAGCAGTGGTCGTTGTTGCGTGAACGTCTGGGGAGCTGTCACCGCAGAAGGACTCGGCCCACTGGTCCGTCTGTCACTGAACTTCAACGCTGAGAGCTACTGCGACCTGCTTCAACAGCATCTCTTCCACTATGTGCTGGACGGGCCTTTTAATGATGGCAATTTTCGTTTCAGCAACATCATAGCCCCATCCAAACAGCGCGTAAAGTAAAGGCCTTGCTAGAAGAACGAGCTATTCGGTTGCTGGAGTGGACACCTAAAGGCGCTTTTATGAATATCGTTGAGAAGAATGTCTGGGGATACCTGAATAGTAGAATTTCTCTATGTATTCATGTCGCAACTGCTGACGACGGAGGCAGTATGAGAGGAATAGGATACTATTCGAGAGTTGCCCGGATACGTTGATACTTAGTATAAGTCGTTGCCTCGGCGCATTGCAGAAGTAATCAACGTGGGTGGCAGCTTAACCCGTTATTAAACTCGATCGTGTGTAGGCCGAATAAGAAGAATATCGGTAGCTTTGATTCATTTTTTTCATGAGTGCAAGATTTTGTCGTAAAGCAATCGCTAAGTTCACTATATTCTTATTTCTTGTTGTGTATTGAACTTTGCGTATTAAAGCCGATTTTTATTTCAGCAACTGGCCTCCACTCCGCTCACTTTCTCAATTCTCTTGAGCGATGATTAGAACCATGGATGCAATGCAGCAAGCACGCGCATGAAAGTTTTGTTTTTTCCTCATTCGTTTGCGTTAGCTTGAGCCCAGCATTATTCTAGCCACATGATTGAAAATCAAGCGGATGGCGAAGCACGGCAGGCAGCCATACGGAAATCGGTGGCATTCATGACGAAGCAGAAAGCGGACCCCGCTGAAGACGAAGCTTTCTTCGCTGGCTGTGCGTAAACAGGCCTTCATGAAGCTCGAAAAGCGCCCCTGGCGAGCAGGGGGGGCAGTAGCGCGGCTTCGCCACGGCCGGACTGGAGCAGCGGCGAGCGCGCACAAAGTGCGCGCCCGCCGCTCCTCCAGCCCGGCCGTGGCTTCGCTTGAGCCGGCGATAAGGCGAGCGTCAGAACATCGAGAGGGGCCAGCCGGATGTGCCCCACGCACTCTCGCTATCTGCGGCGCATCTACGCATAGATCGCGCTGTCATGCAGTTTTGCCTAGAGTTCCTGTATATAACTTCCCTAGGGCAGCAGAGTTGCGCGTCCATCCGTCATCTTGAGTTCCAGTCGTGCGGGAAAGCCACCCGTATAGCATGTAGGAGCTGCCGCAGATCAGCCGCGCCAGCAGCAGTGCCGAGGAGAAGTGGTGAGGAGCGGCGCGCACGAAAACTGTCGCTCAATATTCGCATGGTAGGCTGCTTCTCAGCAGCCGCCACTTCATCGCAACCGATGCTCAGTTGAGCAGAACTGTCTGAATACGGGGTCTTGTGCGCAGCACTGAAAGCGGGCTTTCCTGTCGAACTGGAACGAGCGGCGTGTGGCAAACAGACGCGCAACTCTTGCGCTACGCGATATACAGGAACTCTATTTCGCCCACTCTGGCCACCGCTCCCGTGCTCCGTAGAAATTTTGGAGCACCTTTACAGCTCTTGTTTCTGAAGAACATATCGAACAGGCAGCGCAAAAAAGGCCGGGAGAAAAGAAGAAATAATGACGACACAGCGCTCAACTCATAACTGCCTTTTTGATTAATTGTGGGGTGTAACGCGCCGAGGCAACGCAGGCGATGAGGCGCGCCGTAGTGGAAGTCTGCGGGTTAATCTTGACCACCCGGGGATCTTTAACGTGCGCCAAAATCTTGCACACACGGGCGTTTTAAGTACGAATGTACTTTATAAGCGACCCCGAACCTTCCGCCGTCCGCAGTGCACCTCTTCCTCTCCCCTAGCAACAGCGCGAGGAGCGGAGGGGAGCGTCTGTAGCAACGGCGCAGCGACGTCACACCCCACGTGACTGCGCGCGCTCCGCCCTCCCGCGCCGTGGCTGCGCGCGCCCCGCACCGGCTCCGCACCGCTCCTCGCGCCGTGACGTCACACTCCACGTGACCGCGCGCTGGCGCATTTGCCGTCTGCTCCCCCCTCCCCCGCGCGCCGTGACATCACGTGCTCTGCAGCTGGCGCGCCTCTCCCCCCGCTAGGTTTGCACTCATCCTCGGCGCGTGCTTCTCCCCCTCGCGTGACATCTCCCCCTCGCCGGTACTGCGCATTCGCGCGCGTCTCTCCCGCCGTCCGCGCTCCCCCTCTCCCCTAGCAATGGCGCGGAGGAGGAGAGAGAGTGTGCGTAGCAACGGTCTCCTGCTCGGCTTAGCTGCGGGCGGCGCGCCGCTGTGCCGGTTCGCTTCGCGTTCCGTCCGCGTGAGGGCGCTCGCTCGTCGGCTCCGCATTCCGACGCTCGAGGGCGCTTTCCCAAGCATTTCCCAAGTGAGAGGTACGTAACGTGCGAATGCCGAAGGCTTTAACATAGCGCCCCTCCGGATCAAATCGTAACTTCGGGTAACTTCGGGCAAACTCGGGCATTCGTACTTTGCCATCTTCCCTCTTACTTGGAAAATGCTTGACTTTTTTCCTTTTAGCCTCAATCAGAAAAGCAGCCACCGCAGCCGGGAATCGAACCCGCGACCTTGTGCTCACAACTGCCTTTTGCGCTCCCTCTTCGGTATGGTCACTATGAACCAACTAGCCCTAGTTGCCGTCCTTCTTTATTTTGGAGATGGGGTGAGTTTGGTTCAGACGGTCAGAACTCTTGGTCGGGGCGTAATAAAGCATGTCGTTATTGTGACGGGTTGCAAAGGGTGTGTAGAAGGTACGAACGAGCAATATTACGGCGTGTAGCAAGGGTGGGGAGGTTGATGGACTTTTTAAGTTACGGTACACTGACTGTGTGCGTGAAGTGTGAAGTTATAAAACGGGTGGCATGGTTTTGTATAGATTCCAAATCGTGGGAAAGATGATTGGGTGGGGTTCCAAACTGAGAATCCATATTCTAGCCTTGGTCGAACGAACGTTAGATATGCAAGTTTTTAATATCGGGGGATGCGGACTTAAGGTTGCGACGGAGGTAGCCAAGTGTGCGTGAAGCGTCCGAGCAGAGGGATTCCATATGGGACACCCATGAAAACAATGACGTCAGATGAACCCCGAGGTATTTGTACATATTGGCAGGAACTACTGGTACAGATATATTGTGTTCATGTGTTGAACAACAGTGGGTCTTCGGGAGAATGACATGACCTGGCCTTTTTCTAGGTTTAATGGCATCAGGGATTTATCGCACCATGTTGAAGTTGTGTTGAGATCGTGTAGCAAGGACTTCTGGTCGGATTGAGAGCGGATGGGGTGATAGATCACGCATTCATGACGAATATTCGTAATTTTGTTGTAATATTGGTCTGAAAATTGTTTATGTAGATAAGGAGAACAACAATAGTAATATGCTTGCGCTTTGAGGGACTATCGAAGTCACACTGGTGAGGGATGAGCGTTGGTTGTTAGCCCTAGTATATTGCATGCGGCCTTGTAAAAAGTGTTCGATTCATAATTCCAATAGAAGAGAGCTTAAGCAAGAGCAGAATAGAGGGAACCCAGTCAAATGCCTTGAAAAAATTGCGAAATATTTTGTCCACTTGAAGGTTGTCTTCAATGTAGTAAAAGATGTCATGTGTAAATTCTGCTAACGGCGTTTCGCAGGAAAACGACTTCTGAAAACGGTGTTGATGTGGATAAAAGCAGGTAATTATTTAAAAATATTGCATGATGGTAGATGCTATTACACGCTGGAACAATTTACACAGAACAGTTGTGAACGAAATAGGATGATAGCTGGCGGGGTTATCTCGATTCACCCTTTTAAAAAGCGACACAACCTGCGCAACCCTCCAATCATCGGGAATGATGCTAGATTCTAAGGGCTGAAAAAATATCAAAAAAAGTACCTGACTGGATTAAAAAATACTGTTTTAAAGCAAATCTTTTTACCTCTACCCCCCAAGGTTTTTTTCGCGACCGTTGGTGTCAACAGAGAACCCCCACGAACAAATAAAAGAACTTACTTGCACCGCCAGGAATCGAAGTTGGAACTAATAGCATAGCAAAGTGAGAGCCCGTTGTCTTACCGAGTTAGCTACGAGCCCAAGCGGAGACGGGGAAGACAGGTGGTGGACTTGCCAAGCACATCTACGGGTTTACCCCATGCATTCTCATTGAATGCCACATGCTAGCGTCACGCGACATCATGCGCTGCTGTGCGTTCTATCCAAGGCACGGCTAGTGGTCTTGTGTGCGCCTTGCGCGTGCCCTAGGAGTTACACAATTAAACAAAGCTCACACCAACGCATGACATCTCACTTCTGGTACGCCAATGTGCTAAAGCCTTTGGCCTCCAGTGCTCACGTAAAAATCACAGCTCCTTGTCGTCCGCCCTCACACCAAATGACACATCAAGGAACACATTCACATACTTCTTGATGGCCCGGCCACCACTCCAAGCCCCAGAATCAAAATCCTGGGCCTACATCTCTAGGGCAATACCAGCAGTGACCTATCCATGCAGCGCCTCATACACAACATCAATCAAATCATACACATGATCAGGAGAGTTGCCACCAAGAAGCGAGGCTTAAAGGAATCCGATACCTTTCGATTAATTCAAGCTTTTTTCCTCTCGAGAATCATTTACGTCAACCCCCGGTATTCTTCTAATCAAGAATAACATAAATATGCTTTATACAGGGTGTCCCAGCTATCATGCACCAAGATTTAAAAAAAAAGAATGGCGTAACTCGAAGAAAACCTAGTGCATAATGTTTGCGGTACTGTGTAGAAGTGGACAGTATTTTTTTCGTTAATTAGAGTTAATTAATTGTAATTAATTATCTAACTCGGTAATTACTGTCCTGATCCCCAAAGTGTCAATGAGGCACTTGTAGGTATCCACGAGGGGCATCTAACTGTTGTATTTTCAGCGAAGAACAATTGCGTACTCATTTATTATGACTGATAAAGAAAACCCGCGAAATATGAAAAACCCACGTGACGACGCTCCCGCGCGCGTGAGCGCGCTTTCGTAAAGCAATGCCCTCAACAG
>JABSTR010000797.1:0-87695 GCA_013339765.2 Haemaphysalis longicornis | reverse complement strand
GAAGTACAAAACGTGTACGGCAAAAATTTAAACGAGAAAGTGAGCGATGAGTCTCGAATATACGGGCAAAGAATAAAGGCGCACGGATAAAGTTTTGGATCCATGTAAAGGAACTAAGGAAAAATACTGAAGAAGTACAATGTAATGTCATAAGCGGTGAAGGCCAGGTACTAAAAGGGGAAGAGTCGGTATTTCACATACGCTCAGTGACACGAGAGAGGTTGAGAAGAACGGAGCGAGGACTACAGCATTTAGAGAGAGGGACAACTGAGGTGCGTGCAGATAAAGAGCTTATGTTGGAGAATCTATTCTGGAAAAAAGCCGAAAAAAATGTTCCTGCTAATACGGCTCCAGGGACGGATGAAATTCCTGTACGGCGGGTCCACCTAATGGTCCAAAAAGCAAGGCACAACTCATTCGAGAAATCAAAAAAGTGATAATAACTAAGCAAGTACCGGACAATCGGCGTAAGAGCAGGATGAAGATGATAAAGGTAAAGGAGACAGGGCTGATGCCAATTCGTACAGGCCAATTACAGTTACCTCAGTGGCATACAGGCTGGCAATGCAAGCCATAAAAGCGGAACTACAGGCGTGGATAGAGGGGAACGGCATACTGGGAGAACTATAAAATGGATTCAGATGAGAAAGGTGCTTAGAGGACAATTGATTTGTCCTAACCCAATCCATAGAGGTGTCAATGACTCAGAAGCGCCACTATGAATAGCATTTCTCGATATAAGGGAGACTACGGGAATGTAGATAGAGAGCTTCTATGGAGCATACTTGAGCGGGAGGGATTAGGCCAGGACTTTATACAGCTGCTGCAGGGAATTTAAAATGACAGTGAGGTGTAAATTACCTGAGAGGACCAAAAGTGCACGGAACCGGTAGTCACAAATAGAGGTTTAAATCAGGGTTGCCCTCTGTCGCCATTGCTTTTGTTGCAGTATATGGCAAGATTAAAAAGGAAGCTTGAAGGCAGTAAAATAGGTTTCAATCTGTGTTATAGCCGCAAAGGACAGGAAGTGGAACAGCATATCCATATCCCGGGACTGATATAAGCAGATGACATAGTACTGCTAGCAGGTAGCAAACAGTGTCTGCAACAACTCACAGATATCGGAAGTTCTGGTTTTTAATGACGACGCAAGTAACGAATCAGTATTCGTTCAACAAGCAGCAATACCGTGGGTAACGGAATACAAATATGTGGACATAAGGATAAACGACGGTCAGGCGTATCTAAAAACTCATGAGGAGCATTTACGAATGAAAGGCAAAAAAACGCCTCTATCATGAAGCGCAGAGCACTGTGGGGATGAAACAGATATGAAGTAGTGAGAGGAATCAGGAAGGGAGTAATGGTACAGCACTCACCTTTTCAAACTCAGTAGTGTGTGCCAAATCAGATATTCAATCAGGGCGTGAAGTGAATCAGAGGGCGTTAGGGGGATTGACATTAGGAGCAGTCAGTAAACCAACAAATGAGGCAGTGCAGGTAGACATGGGATGGGCATCCTTCGAAGTGAGAGAAGCACAGAGCAAAATGTTTTGAAGAACGACTTAGAAATATGGATGATCAGAGATGGGCGGCCAAAGTGTTACGGTATCGCCGCCTTTATTTATTTTTATTTATTATTATTATTTATTTACAATACTGCTAGCCCTTGCGGGCTGTAGCAGGGGTGGGAGGTGAACAGGTTAACAATACACAAACAATGTTAGGCAAAAAACAAGTCCAGCCGTCGTTGAAAATCCTGTGAGGATCTACATCCTGTAAGTACCTCGGGAGGAAGCGCATTCCAGTCAACAATAGATCGCACCAGAAACGAAAACTTAAATACATCCACCCGCGGTACATAAGCTTGGACAGAAAATGAGTGATTGGTACGAGCCGATCACTCGTCCTGGGGGGCGCAGGTATACACTGGGATCCAGCTTGTAGTTCTTATGATACAGGTCATAAATAAATTTTAAGCGAGCTATTTTTCTACGTGTAGCTAACGATTGAAGGTCAGCCCTAGCAAGCAAAAGTGATACAGACTGTGTTCTCATGTAATTTGAATAAATAAACCTCGCGGCCAATCTTTGTACTCGTTCAAGTTTGTTAATTTCAGTTTTAGTATGCGGATCCCAGATGATAGCTGCGTACTCCAGCGTTGGTCTAACAATAGTCTTATACGCCAACAATTAACAGAGGGCGGTGCATTACGGAGTTTCCTTCTCAGAAAACCCAGCTTTCGCTTCGCCAGTCCTGTAATGTTGTCAATATGCTTGTCCCACTTTAAAACTGCTGGATATAGTAACACCTAAGTATTTAAACTCATTAGAACTCTTAATTTCTCTATTGTTATTGTGTATTTATAGTTAAGGGGGGATTTTTTATTTGAAATTGTCATGCAAACAGTTTTATCAAAATTAATTTTCATGTCCCATTTTTCACACCAGTTGTCAATACATCGAAGAGCATCATTGAGGAGCATTTGATCAGAAACACTTTTCACATGACAAAACAAGAGACAATCATCTGCATATAACCTTACATCAACAAAAGGAGCACAACCGTTGCAATATCATTCACATAAATTAAAAGAGTAGAGGTCCCAACACGGAGCCTTGTGGCACACCTGAGGATACGCGTAAAAGAGAAGAACGTGCGCCACTTATTTCAACAAACTGCAACCTATTGCGCAAGTACGCTTCAACCATCTTACAATTGCGGGATCAATACCAAGTATTAACATTTTTTGAATAGTTTCTGGATGACATACTCTATCAAAGGCCTAGAGAATCAATTGCTATGACATCGACTTGTTCTTTTGAGTTTATCGCTAGTAGCGAAAGCATGAACAGTATTCAAAAGCTGAGTGACGGTTGAAAGGCCTTTTCTAAAACCAGTGTTGCTTATTATAAAACAGATTATTGTTTTATATATTGAAATATATATTTTGAAATTATATGTTCTATTACTTTGCAGCCGTGCATGTGGATAGAAATTGGACGGTAATTACAAACATTAAGGCGGTCACCAGCTTTGAAAATGGGCACAACTCTTGCTAATAACCAATCAATTCGGAACAGCGGCAGTACACAAAGATAAATTAAAAATTTTAACTAAGAAACTAGAAACCCAATCAGAGTAGCGCCCTCAAAAATTCGTTGGGAATCATATCCGGACAGGTGATTTTTTATGATCCAGTTCAAGCAGTAATGCCATTACACCCTCTTTAGATACGGTAAGAAGATTGGCACTGGTATCATCGAATGTGCAGCCTTTTTTTGAATTATCCATACTTGCAGAAAAAACAGTACTGAAGTAATGATTGAGTGCTTCAGCAATCTGAATCGGTTCGCTATAGGAAAAGCGTGGACACACAGTGGAGGAAAAGAACCAGAAGGCTCAGGACAAAGTGTATGAAACCTGGAAGTGCAGGGGGACACGACCAAAGCAATAAAAAATGAAGTGAAAGAATCAGAGACAACTACCTGGAAAAAGAAGATGGACGCGAAGAAATCCTTAGATATCTACAGGATCAGGAAGCAGGAGATCACAAGGGGAAAATTATTCGATAATACCAAAGGGAGTGTATTGCATTTTGAATCCCGGGCTGGTTGCTTGCGGACAAAAACGCTTATCCGCGAGCCGGTACCGAAAGAACTGTGGGCAGGCTGCGGCAGGGAGCCACAAACCATGCGACATATTGTAACGGAGTGCAAAAGTATCGTCAAGACTCCCGACACAGCTTCCTCGTAACCTGGAAACGTTGTACCATCGTCTACGCCTGAACTGTGCCTACACAAATAGCTACCTATTTCGCCTTGGAGCGACGCCAAATCCGCACTGCGACAATTGTGGTTGCGTCGAAACAATTGAACACATTTTATTAGAATGTGCGGCCTACATGGAACCGAGATCCCACTTCCTCGAAAGCATGGAACGTCTACAACAGGGACCAATTACTCTCAGAAATATTTTAGGACCATGGATTCATCCGTCAAAGCAGCGCCAAGCTCTACGGAGTTTATTCTCTTATTTGGATGAAATTGGCCTAATTTCAATATCGTAAATTATGTGGCCCAAGCTCAAAACAAAAGCCCGCTACCGCGCCAAGTACACGACAGTTTCTTTTTTTTTTCCTTTTCTTTCCTGCCCAGCTCTTCCTTGGGCGTTTTCTTCCCCCATCCTTAACCCACAGCAGAGAAGCATGTAGGCGTCTGTAAATGCCGGCAAACCTCTCTGTTTTTCCAATAAAGAGCCTTCTCTCTCTCTCTCTCTCGTCCAGTCCTCAGTGAGGGAGCCATCCTGCTTCCGGAAGCCCTTGGCTTTAAGGTTAACGGCAAAGTGAATTGGACAGCAGTAGAGGTTTAGCAAAAGAACGTTAGAATGCTGGTGGGAAAAGAGCACACAACAAACTGGGAAGACATGCCGCCAAAGAAGTCAGAATAGCACAAAATATTCTAAAGGTATTTTCTTTCCATTTTATTTTTTTATTCATTCTGTTTGTACTTTTTTGGCGAAGGTTATCGTACAGTGGCGTTACGGCTAAGGCCGCTGTGCAACGCCACCCCGTTACAAATAGAAAGCCGCTAAGCATGATCATCATTAAAGCGCGTGGTCTGCTACCTTGACTACCCGATCGGTGACACCCCCCCTCCCCCCTCGAGCACTACCTCTGCATCCACCCTACGAAGCGATCTTCAATTTTCAGGCGGGAACGTTGATGTCCTTTCCTTGAAGGTTCGAATTACCCGAGTATAAAGCTCAGCGCTGAAAGTTGGCACGGCGCCAAAAGCAGGGTTAGATACGCAGCAGTCGCCGCGGAATAGTGTACGTGCACTCGGCAGCAAAAAATTCTGGATTCCACGTCAGGAACCGTTCGATTTTTCTGCGGACTAATCACGCGGGAGCTTCAGTGCGACAACCAACAGGTGGCAGCTAAGATGTACAGGTAAACATGTGTACAGCAATGGTGGGTCAAACTCATGTGGTGGCAATGCGCTGCCTTAGAATGTTGCTGGCGTAAAATCTGCACTTTCGCTCACAAATGTAAATTTTCCGAGTCGAAGAGGTATGAAATACGAGAAACAATTTAAGTTAAAATTTTAGGTAAAAATGCCGCAATAAATAGACAAAGATGATGCCATAAAAAAGTCAAAGTAAGCTAAAGTGAATATTTGTATAACCTTCTACTGTTATGTTTCATGGCAAGTGAGTTTGTTTTATTTTACGTTTAAATTTACTTTGGTCGTTTCTTCTTGTGACCATACATTACATCACGTAACTTCAATTCTCCAACTTGATACAAGTATATGTTAATTTTGGCTGCGTTTGTATTTCACGCTACATACGTACGCTTTTTTTTATTAAACGCCTGCTTTTTTTGTTTCACCTTAGTTACGTTACTTCAGGTTTCCTATATATGCGTTCCTGGTCCTAATTCAAACCGTTATTTAGAGTGTTTTGGCCAAGAATTCATGTCTGGCGTAATGATTACCCGAACGTGATCTCAATTGGATGCGCAGCGATCTTTCCTTTTCCATTCCGACCACGCACTGCTCACCTAAAGACTGCTTGGGGAAGTCTAGCACCACGGAGGCGGAGTCCGCAAGCAGTCCTGTCATGACGAACACAGGTCCACGGCCACAGCAATCTCCGCGTTCATGGCTGTCTGCGCCGCAGTGACCTTCCCGGCCATGGGGTATGCGGTGCAATTGCAGGAGGTAGCCATCCTCTGTCGCTACCTCGTGCGCCTCGAAAGGGTAGCCCTTGCTTCGCACCAAGGCCTCCTACGTTGAAAGAAGCCAAAACATTCCGAAATTAAGCATCATGCGCGAAAATGGGGTGATAGTCTTGGAGGCAACAACGTTACACAAAGAAGAAATGCACGAAGTTATTTGGGCGCAAGCTTTGCCGCATATGCTAATATTTAGGCAGATTCCTTTTAAAGCCGCGTTCTCTGTTGTCGCCATAACCGCGGCAAATGGCTGTAGATTATTGTTGAAGTAGCTTTATTTTAATAATTTATATCTGCACAGCCCTAAAAGCCCCATATTACTGGTATTACATAGGGTAAGGGGGTTACACTGGTGCCACAAAGGGGTTTATGCAAATAACACAACAAAAAACAAAAACAGAATATTTTAAACTACATTGCGGCAGAGTAAAGAAAAATAAAAAAGACGAAACAGCGATTAGAACAATTACACGTAGATTAATTCAACAGAATGGCACAAACTATCAACGCCGCAGTCGGGAAAATATTTGCCACTGCAAGAAGTGAGTGCTTATAAAAAGATAGAGAAACGTTGGCACGACGCGGCAGTAAAATGATATATATTACTCATGGCTAATATTTCGCAGGGCATCAGCAAAGTTAGAAACATTTAATTTGGTGACAATGTGCGATGGTAGATTATTCCAGGCAATTGCGGTTAAAGGTGTAAATGATTTCGCACATACAAAGAAACGGCATTTGTTGCGTTTGATTTTACATGAATGGTCCCGACGTGGGAAATGGCTGAGAGTTCACAGATGAAGTCGTTATTGGCGGTGAGATCTTTGAGTGGCGCCCCCTGGCTCTGACGTCGGCTTAGGGATTTGCGCCGCTGTCGTCTGCTACACTCCGCTTGCGAGGGGCAACAGTGCCTGGGCTAGAAATCGCCCGCTTCGTTGCTGTAGTGCGTTAAAAAGCGTATTTCTAGTGACTTAGTTATTTTGCCAGCTTCTGACGCATCTGAATAATTTGAAGCTGTATCCCCCACAAGTTTGCAACACACGAAGAGATAGAGAACAGTCAGAAGATCGTGTATAACTCGTCCTTTCTTGCCTATTCGCGAGGATCAGCGATCAGAGCTTCTCGTTAAGTATTCAAAATGCGTAGGCTTCCCTGCAGTATTTTTGAGATGCTCCTATGAAGACTCAACAGTCTAATACTACGTACCAAGCAGCGGCCTCTACACGCTCATCGCACAGCAGGAAATAAAGCGGCTTTCTTCTGTTTCTTTCGTTGTTGTCTTGTATCAGATTAATGTTTCTTGCTTTTTTTTCTGCCCAACGCATTACTTTTCTGCGCCGTCACCAACTTAGGAGGTTTGGCGATGTTTGGGAGACTCACAAAGGTTGTGTGGATATTTCCTTCATTTTGTATGGCATACATTCCCTTCTTCACAAATTGGCTTTCATTACGGCTGCGTGCAAGAAGGTGCATATCCTCAGCGTGCTTTGTTTATTCACATGCAAATACAATGAGAAGGTTTGTGCTACGCCACCGCGATCGCGCCCTAAACAACGTGGTCCAGAGTACCCGAAGGCGGCATTTGTGCTCCGAATTTCTATCGTAATTATATCGTTATTATAACGAGCTTACTCTCAAATCGAACAATGATGACATGATTACGATGTTTAAGGCATGATATACTCGCTAACTAACGTAATAAATAGTATACCCGCATATATTACAAGGCTCGAAACCGAAGAAGAATTTCAAGTAGCTCTTTATTGCTTTTTAACCCTTCCAGGCGCGAAGAACAAATCCTATTCTACTCGGGATGGCGTTCTATGATTTGAGAGAAATTACTTTTACTCTCTTGTCCTGGACTGAGGACCCGGCCCACTAACCAGATCGATTTAATTGCTAAACAAAGTTTTCCCCTCCTCCCCTTACTCCTCCTCCTCCTCTTGAGTGCAGATTTCCTATAACGCATTTCCGAATATCGGGAAGATATATCTGTGCAACATGTTCAGAAATATCCCTCCAGGTCTTAACAAACATATATGTGTTACTATAAATTTAACGAAGACGTGACTCGTTTTGCTAAAAAAACCTCCATACTGGTTAGATGCCTGGTATAGAATCAGCACGCGCGCATATACACACGGGTTATTTGGAACTCAAACTACAGTTTTTGCAGTCTCTATAGTGCATGTCGGCAAACTTTCATGCCTTGACAACGTAAAGTGATGTGACAAAACGCGTTCGAGTGTTCGGCAAGGTTGCAAAAACTGTTTTACCTTACATATGATTACCGGGAATCGTGATGCCTTCTGCCAAAGCCGACAGCCGTGAAGGCCTAGAATTTGTTTTGGTCTTCCATTTTCGCTGTTGTCGGTTATTAGCAGCTGACTGTTCCTTTTGTTCGAATGCTTACATGAGAAGCTGACGCCTAGCTCCGGCTATTCGCGCTCCGCACAGGACCGGCTTCGCAAGGAATGGGGCGGCGCCGGCAATGTTTTCCCGTAGCGGTATCCAAAACTATACTTTAATTAACACCATGAGCTAGTGTGTGCGATTTTAAGCCTATTATTGTGATAAAAAGTTACCCACACGCCAATTCTGGTGCGGACAAGCATCAGACGTTGACCGAGCGCAAAGAAACAGCAGGGAGAGCGATCCTGAGTGAAGCTGACGACAAATGCGACAATCCCTAAGCTGACGTCACGGAGGCGCGCTTCGCAGCGCCGCCTGTGTTCGCGCTCACCGCCAATAAAGGGACACAAGATATTACAGCTTATTAAATAGTGTTATTCCAGATTTGATGTGACGGTGATGTAGGTGATACAAGGCTTTGAGCTCAGCAAGATTTGTGATGCTGTTACACAGGTACGTTGTGAATAGTCTGAAAAGAAAAAGCATACAGCATGATTTTGCAGGGCTTTCAAGTCAGCTACTATATGCCTTATTAGGATCCCAAATAGCTGATGCGGACTCCAGTTTAGGGTAGACTCCCTAAATAAGCTTTTAGAATGCCACCACTGACGGACGCAAGCGAGCAACGCCGCCAATTTTAGTGTTTCTCAGTCTTTTAAGATTTCCGCTTCTACGCCCTCGCCGCTAACTTTGACCGATTCGTTTGTAAGCAACACTGGCGAAGACGCAGTAAAACGTCACCTTCTAACACATTTCTGCAGCTGAAATTCTGCCAAGTGCTTTATCTTTTATTCTCACTTGGAACGACGTCGGTCGCTCACAGCCGCAGGGCAGGAAGGACAAGCTAAGACTACCATAAGTGATCAACTAAAACGCATAAACAAAAAAATGTCAGGTCAACCGTCGCAGTGTAATCAAATGTCACTTAATGCAATCTGAACAATGATCATGGTGGCGGCACGGAACAATAATAGAAAAGGGTGCCTATACTGTGAAACCTTGTCTGGTGGCACTAGCTTACGGCATGTCATTGTTGTGCAAGCCAACTTCAGCAAGTGCGCGATAACATGTCTGAGGTTGCGTTTCGGGAAATCAAAATATTGGGGATGCGAGTGTATGGTTAATGAAATTATTTAATGAAACTTGTTCCTTCGCGTGATGGTTAATGTATAAGAATATGACAAATAGCGCAAATAAGCGGCGCACAAAATAGAGCATGCGGACAGACGCTGTGCGTGTCCTTGTTTGCGTGTGACGTTTATTTGCGCTATTTATCATGTGTCATTTATTATGTAAGGCAGAATCTTCGGGGGCATGATTAGTGAAAGACAATATTTCTGTTTTAGCCACAATCAGAGGCGGTACCCACGTTGATCACCATGAGTTTATAGCGTAAATGTAAAATTACAGTTCCCAAAAATAACTAAGACGGTGACGCGACTTCATGCAAGAATATTTGTAGAGGATCCCGCAGCGTATCCTCATTAGATGAAAACACGGCTACTCTCCACTACTAACAAAAAATAAAACTTCACTATAAAAACATCGAAAAATAAAACTCTTCGTACACTTCACGTTCTAGGCAATCTCAAAACGCAACGAAACTACGCATTCTTCGACGCGTACATTTAAATACCGTCCTTACTCCTGCTCCTTCCTTTATTGAATCCAGCGCCCACATGCTCGTATTGTTACGAACCCTACGCTTATATAAAACATTGTGTTTTCTCCTGCCCCGTTGTAATTCATTCCACACACTTTCCACACTGTCCTTCTTCAAAATTGCGACCTTGGCTAGCCTCGGTCCAGCTGATGGACCAGCTGGCGTTGACGGACCTGGCCAGGAACATCCACGACGATTGAAGGGACAGACAACCGATTATTGAGCAGTGAATGTTCACCAGCTAATATAAAAGCGCGCATTTTATACAGTGTGGAAACTGCAAGGGCTTTTAAATAGGCAGGCCGAAATAATTTTAATTTGCACCAAAATATTTAAACTCTGAGAGGTGGTGACAATTGGTTAGACTACCTTACGTTTCCCGACAATTCCGTCTATTTGAACGCGTGATTCACAAACCGCATGAAGGAACAGGAAAGGTTGCAGATTATCATGTTTTAGCCGAGACCACAAGTTTTAAATACCTCTTTTAATCCCAAGTGAACTTAAGAATATTGTTGCAACCACGTTTCACTTCGCCATGATGCCAGCATCCTTTTCGCGGGACACGTGTGGCTGGTAGATCAAAAAATTGCGACTTCAAAAGTTCAAGGGCGCTATCAGCAAAATCGTTTCGGGTAAAGGTGCTTTAAGTGCTGCCCTTTCATCTGGAATGAAGGAAATATACTCAACGAAATCGGTTGTCTGTTCCTCTTTTTTTTGTTGGGTTTGTCATAAAGTTTTTTCTCCCTCCTCCTCCTCCACTAAAAATCACAACAGGCGCAAAATCTTTTGGGCTTTATTCCTCCTCGTGCCACCCTTTCGCCAACACCTCAATTACCACGACGGCCATGTCCCCATTGCCGTCGGCGTAAAGCAGTGGTAAATTGACCTGTTATTGTTCCTAATGTGAGCGTGTAACACACAGGCGTGAGGAAAAATGACAGGCGCAAGCTCTGTTAAACTGGCTTTTCCTTACCGAATCATGACGTAGATATGTAGCTAAAATGGGCACAGGGAGGCAACATCTGATCTAATTAGAAAATCCCATCCGTCAATAAACGTACCCGTAAGAACCATCGTGTCTATCAAAGTAACATCATCTGTTGGTGCTGACGGCATTAACCCTATGGTACTAAAAACACAAGGAACATTATGAGTGTCGTTTATCACGCATATTTAAGCAATCACTGCCATCAGGAGTGGTGCCACCAGACTAGAAAGGTAGTAAGGTTTCTGCAGTTCCAGAAAAGGGCTCGTTACCATACCCTACTTATCCAACTATGCGTCACCTCTATATGTCCTAAGCTAATTGAACACATAATTTACGCTGCTGTACCATGTTTTTAATCAACAATCATTTCTTTCCTAAAAATCAACACGTGTTTTTAAAAGGAATGTCATGTAACACGCAGTCAGTAATATTTTTAACAGTATCTGTCCCGGTGTTGATGTTAAATACCTGTCGATGCATTGTTTCTTGATTTTTAAAAAGCTTTGACAAAAAAGTTCGTCATAAACGGCTCTTCCCAAACCTAGCACCTAAACCTTAACCCTGTTGTCCTTAACCGCTTGAAATCCTTCTTAAGAAACCGAAATGAATTCGGGAAAACTAGCCATAGTCACCATTCGTTTTTCAAGCGCCACACGCACTTTTCTTGGCCCTCTTCATTTATCAATTATAGTAAGGACCTGCCAAAAAACATTTTCTCTGGCGTAAGGCTTTTTGCCGACGATTATGTTATTTACCGTGCCATCAACAGCAACCGCAATGTGCATAAACTTCAGTCAGATATAACTCTCATTACGGAATGGCACAAGAAATGGCTAATCACGTTAAATTCTAACAAACATCACTAATCTCCCTGAATCGCTGGCAGCTGAAACACAAATTACATGAATTCCAGAATAGGTCAGTTATATCATCCGTCATCATCATCATCATCATCACCAGCCTATCTACGCCCACTGCAGGGCAAAGGCCTCTCCCATTATTCTCTAATTACCTCGGTCCTGTGCCAACTGTGACCAATTTATCCCCGCAAACTTCTGGATTTCATCTGCTCATCTAACTTTCTGCCGCCCCCTGCAACGCTTGCCTTCTCTAGGGATACACTCTGTTGCCCTTAATGACCAGCGGTTATCTTGCCTTCGCATTACATGCCCTGCCCACGTTCATTCATTCCTAATTTCTACTAATATTCTTTAACACCAGTTTGCTTTCTGACCCACTCCGCTCTCTTCTTGTCCCTAATGTTACACCTATCATGTCCGCTCCATTGCCCGCTGAGTCAATTTCAGTTGAACCCTCTTAGTAAGCCTCCAAGTTTCTGCCCCGTAGGTGAGTACCGGTAAGATGCAGCTGTCATACACTTCTTCTTCAGCGACAATGGTAGGCTGCTATTTATTATCTGAGAGAGAATGTCTGCCATATGCACCCACCCATTCTGATCCTTTAATTATCTCTGCCTCATGGTTGGGATCGGGGGTCACAACTGGCCTAAGTAGATATATTCGCTTACCACTTCCACTGCCTCCCCACCTATCTCAAACTGGTGGGCTGTCCCGAGGTTACTGATCATTACTTTAGTTTTCTGCATATATTTTCAGGCCCACGGTTTTACTCTGTTCGCCCAGTGCGGAAAAGCATGCTTTGCAATTCGTCCCCGAGTTACTTAGCAAGAACGTCATCAGCAAATCTGAGGTTACTGAGGTATTCTCCATTAACCCTTACTCCCACCTGTCCCAATCCCACGTTCTGAATACTTCATGTAAGCATCTGTGAATAACATTGAGAGAGATTGTGTCTCCTTGCCTGACACCATTCATATAGGTATTTTACTGCTCCCCTATGGAGGATGATGGTAGCTGTAGACCATTGTAGATAAATTCTAGTATTCTTATAAAGCTCATCTACCCCTGGTTCCGTATTGCCTAAATGAATGCTGAGTTTCGACCGAGTCAAATGCTTTCTCATAATCTATGAAGGCTATATATAGGGGTTGAGTATACTCAGCGCACTCTCTATCACCTGATTGATCGTGGAATATGGTCCATTGTTGAAATAACTTACGGAAACCTGCTTGTTCTTTAGGTTGCTGAAATCTAAGGTTGCAGAGATTCGGTTCGCGATTACCTTGGTAAATACCTTGTAGACGACTGGACAGTAAGCTGATCGGCCTAAATTTTTCAAGTCCTTCATGTCGCCTTTCTTATGGATTAGGATGATGTTCGCGTTCTTCCAAGATTCCGGTATCATCCGTGTCCACATGCAAATACTTGACCATTAACCTTTCTCACAACCTCTCGTGGTCCGGTTACATAACACGCAGAACAAACGAAGCTAACCGTTCCTTTGGCTGCTTGCGTCGTAGCCCCTGAATCGCCCCAGTCTCTGTAAAAACACTCGCCTGTAAATACTAGCCCAGTCCCTATAAAAATACTATTCCGAAATTGGAGTTTAGGACCCACATCAATCTAGCCTTTCAAAATGCATTGAATCCTTCCGGAATCGTGCCGCCCAGTTTATTTTTAATGTGTACTTATACTAGACCAGTGTGATCTAACAATCTAAAGATAAACTACCAAATCTTGAAACACGATGCAAAATTACCCAAATATGTCTCTACCATAAATTATATCCCGAATCGCTTGGTAACTTAGTCATTACGCATGCTCGCCATCACTCATGCCGTATCAATCACACAAATCAACCGCCGCATGCCGATACTTCTGCGCATAGTCATTCTTTCTTAATGCAAACACCATAGACAGGAACAATCTGCCAATCGACGCAACGCACCACTTCAATGCAACCAATTTCAAACCAGCCATCGAGAACGCACCATCCTTTCCGGAGATTGTCCACCTCATGTCCCTGAGATTGTCCCCCTCCTTAGGATATCTTGAGGAAGCAATCACTAAACAAATAAAAATTTACGAGAAATGATAGCAACAAGAAGAAATCCAATTCAGCCTACAAATAATAAGCGTCTTATCGGAAGTATTTGCACGACAGTGTCTTCTCATCGAGAAGTTTACGTGTGGCCATGCTTTATTTTTAATTTTTTCAATGGTGACTGTTCACACTCAGGTAGGAAGATCCCGACTAAATACGGTAGCTCACGCAAGACCAGCACGCGCGGCCATATAATTTTCTGCAATACGCCGCATTATTTAAATTTCCAATTAGGCAAACCTGGCATTTGTCCCACAATTTACCAACCTTGAGACCCAAGCAACCCTTCTTGTTCGTGTTACCTTTTCCAAAGGAAAACAATAAAGGCCATGAATTATTTTGTGATTGCAAGTTTACGTACTAACCCATTTACAGATTTAATTGACTATTGTTTCACAAGTGACTCATGACCGCTCATAAAACATGGTGGTGGTTGTTGTGGGATCAGGCGGCGTTAGCCTGGCTGGATATGCCGGCAATTGCTCCGCCCAAGCTCCTCCCTAGGTAGTGTCCTTTTACCACAAGCTTGCCAGCTCCGTCTCCTCAAGGAAGCTCAGGAGAAGGCGTGACACGTCTCTTCGCAGCCTCCAATGTCCCCTTGGAAAGGCGATGTGGTCCAGAGTGCTGTGTGGGGCTGCCAGCTTTCGAATCGCTGAGAGCATTGCAGTCCCCTCGACATCATGCTCTGGGCAACACATTACGTAGTGGTGTACATCTCCTATCACTGCACATGACGAACACAGAGGTGATCGCGCGAGGCCCACCTTCAATAGCCATGCTGTGGTCTTCGCTGAGCCCGTTCGGATGCGGTACAGCAATGTTGCCTCAGATCTTATAAGCCCCTTTGTGACGCAAGGCTGGTGATAGGGATTTTCCAAAGACTTAAAATGTTCGGCCACTGTTTGCCTGAAGTCGTTCCAGTGATTGGGGGAAACTTTAACTGTCGGTGCAAATTGCAGCGCACACCGTGCAATCTGATCAGCGGTCTCATTGCCCTAGACGCCAACATGGGATGGAATCCATTGAAACCGCACATTAAAACCCTTGCTGCTAAGTTCTTGCACAAGCCGTAAGGAACGCTGGCAGTCCTTTTTCGTGGGGATCTGACTCATAAAACATAAAATAGAAATGCCTAACTCCTACTTACAAACATAACATTCAAGTGCCTGATCTTCTATACAACAACAGCGCCGCCCTGCGAGAGGAAAAAGAAAGTGCAAAGCTATTTGTTTATCCTGTCGTTATTTCAAGGCCACGCATCGCCGAGTTCCACCACTCCGTGACGGCCGCTTCGATGACGTGCGTCTGCCTGCTCAACCTTGACGCGTTGCGACTTACATGAGTGTCTCATTAGGACTCATTAAAACAAACTGCTCTTTCTTTCTCCTGCGCGGGACCACTCCTACTGAAACTTAGAAGCATTAGATCACTTCCTAAGGAAGTGGTGGGTCCCATAGGAGAAGATTATATTTCAGCCCGATGCAAAGAAAGATGTCAGTTTACCCTTTCCGACCTTATTTTTTTTTGTATTTTGAACAACGAACTATTTTTGTGGGGGGTTCCCTTTGTAGAGTTTCAGGCTGCCTGATTATGAACAAGAAATTGAGACGTTAGTGCAAATATTTCTTGCTTTACACCAATAGTGTTTAATATGTGGCAATTATATTTTTACTTCAAGCAAAAAAAACAACACTTCGCGGTTTTTCTCCATTTCAGCCCACCTAGAGCCCGTGAACGAAGAATAAAGCTTTGAGGGAGAATATACGTAGACATACAGACATATCGTCCAACCAGGATACCGGTTTTTTACCTTCCCCGACGCCTTGTCTTCACTGCAGTTTCTCTTTCAAGCGAAGCTTGTGTTGACTGACTTTGGAAGTTCGTAATGCTCTTCGAAAAACCAACCGCTCAAGAATAAAACGTTTCGCGAGGTCGTATTGAACTGGGTCCCTCGCGTCATGGAGCAGACAGTGATCCTAATGCTCCATTCGGACAAGGTATTCAGATGCAAAGAGTTGGGGGTGATCCTTGCGCTCCGTCGTTGCCACGGGCGCTGTCGTTCATAGGCCGCAGTGCACCGCGGGAGATGAGCGGCAAATTTGAAATGGGCGCTCTGCAGACTCATGCCCCTGTTTACCGAAGCACCGTTCGCGCGTACGCTGCAGTGATAGGCCGCACTGCATTTGGGAGATCGGCGGCAAATTGAGTGTAGCCGAAAATTATAGCGTGACAGCACACGTGCCAGCGGAAGTTAATCTGTATGGAATGAAGTGACACTTTACGCGATAAGGTGTGATTCTTTATCTGGTGTGTTTGAGGTATGTTTTTTTAGGATCAGGTCAAGCTCCGACAGTGGGTTGGTGGTCTTTGGTTTGGGTTCAGTGAAGTGTTTCTGTGGAGTTGATTGGGTATCGGTTTGGGTTTACTGGGGATGAGTTTTGGTTTGGTTAAGGGTTGTTTCGGGGTTTTGGAGCTTCCGAGTTTCTGGTTTGGTTTATACAGAGTGGTGACATGCTTGGCGCACACCACCGTAGTTTAGGAAACTGATTGGCTATTTTTGGCTCCGGCTTTCAGCCCCAGAAAGAAACGCAAGAATTATTATGCGTACAGAATCAAGTCTTTGAAGAACGGTTCTCAGGACAGCGGCGCTTTCTTTTTCTTATGGACGTGCTAAGGAAGATTTCGTGCAGCTTTATCAACTCAGGTAAGCAGGATTGAAAGGAGTGCACCATATTGAAACGCTTAAAGGTTGTTTATTACCAAAAATTACCGCAGGCCTTCAATGGAAACACCGCTGCCCCATACAATTTTATCCTGCAAACTCAAGTCGTGCAGAACTGTGAATAATCTCCAATTCAGGGTGTTCTTTTTTTCTATTACTCTTTATATGTTATAGTTCATTGTTTCCACTTTTCTGCTTTTTTGTTCTCCCTATATGTCGCACATTTTCTGTCAGTCTGAGTAAAATCCCAGGGCGAAATCCTGTTTTTTCTTGCCACGGGATCACATTTAATATTTGTCAACTGTTATCATCCCGCACTGCGCAACACATTTCACCGTGTTTACGGTAATTTGAGCCTGATGCTTCATAAGCTAGCTTTACTGATATTTGTTTGTGTTCTGACAAAAGCTTGTCCCAAGCCAAAACGTCAATAAAATCGAAAACCGAAACCCAGCCGAAAACAAAATCGATAGTGTTGCAAGGCTGGAAAAACAGCAGATCGAGCTGCGGCCCCTCTCCCTTCATTCGAGGGCAGGCCGCTGCACCTCAGATTTATTTCCGAACTTGCCGCTGACAGTTCTCCATAGCGGGCAGGCTCTGATCGTTTTGTCCGCAGTTTTTCATCCCTTTCTCCCAAGGCGGACTGCATTCGCACGCGCTAGGAACCGCTGCTACCGGCTTCGCGAGCTCTGCGTCTGGAGTGCGAACTCGGAACTTTTCGCTCCCCACTTCAGGCGTGAACGCACGTGAACTAGCGAGGAGAAGAGCACGCGAAAGTGACGCCACGAACGCAATCGCATAGTCGCCGGTTTCATAACGCAAGGCACCCAGGTTGATACCGACCACGGCAAGCGTTTTGCCCCTAAGGTCGTCTCTTTTTGTTTTATGCAGCGGCGGTCTGCTAATTGCTTTCTGTTGGGCTTAATTTTCGGGGTTACGTGGTCGCCTTTTCGTTCTTTTAATATTTATTTCCAACCTAACATGCATATATGGGCATTTGCCTTCCCCTCTCGTATTATTGAGGCCTGGGAGGGCAAGATGGAATGGTTTTTGCACACTATCGACGACTAAATTTGTGGTTAGGTTTATTTATTTTTCCGATTCAGAATTAACCGATTTGGTTATGACACGGGTGAACACTCCTATTTGGCCTTTTTTGTAGGTGTCGCGTACTGCGTGCCAACAAAACTTTTTTTTTCCTATCGGCTGCACACGTTATTGTGCCCCACCGCTGCAAACCCCGTACCGCTCGGGATTTTGGAGTGGTCTAGTGGTTAGGTTGCTGGTTGTACGGCGTAAAGGTCCCGGGTCCGATTCCCGGGGCCTTCGTTTTTTCTTGAGGCACGCACTCCCAACACCTGCTCGTGGCCTCCTTGCCTAATCAGCACTCTCCCTCAGACTTCGAGGGTTTCTTTGTGCGACGGACTGATAACGCTCGGATTAAACAGCTCCGCTGTTAAAAAGGCATAATGATTTCCAGTTCACAAAAAAACTGTTCAGCGGTCAACCCAACAACATTGACTGCTCCATTAAATGTTTATTCTCCTCCTCTCGGTCATTCACTGTTGATAACGGGGGTTTCGTGTCATTCTGGCCTTTTCTCTTTCCCGCAATGTCAACTTCGCAATCTCTCGCGCATTTTTCCTCCTCAGGTTAATCAAAACGCTTTACACACTCTCTTCATGGTTCCAACAGATGGAAAAGATTTCACACTGGTATTGCGATGACATGTTGCTCATGGTCGCGCAAGCAGTATGCAAGGCTGGGGAAAAGGAAGACCCCATCTCGGCAGCCAACAGGAGGTGTGGAGCGCCGTCTTTGACATTCCTCGCTCGGACTGTGCAAGCAAATCGGGCTGTGAGGTTGGTGCAGCGCGTGCGCTCAGGGCCCACACTGCCTAAATTGTAAATATGTCTACTTGTGGCACATTAAAAATGTTGAAATATTGGCTGGTTCGTACATAATCCGAAGAATAAAAACACTAGTTTGATGGACCGTACACAGATGAAAAACTGCTTTATTCCTCTGTCATAAGATTCAGTAACACACGAAAGTGAAATGGGCAGCGAAATCTGCAGCTCAGCATGATTTGAAGGTCGGTGGCTCGGTGCCTCTTAAGTTCAGAAACCACCGGCGAACAATGCTGCCCGTACACGGGAGATCACGCGTTCCCGGGTCTCGAGCTGACAGCATGGTCAGCCCGAACTTCACTGGTTCGGGGTAGGGGTACAGTGTGGTCGTGCTTTTCACGTGGAGTCCTGCTGGCGGGTCGCTTCGGCAAAGGTGTACTGGCGTCCTTTCCGTGACGGATATGACGACAGTGAAATCTTGGGGTATCGCGGCATCAAGCACTGTCGTGTTAAACTATAAAAACGAACGGCCCTAAGTATAACGTACTCTTTAGTACTGAAGGTTGCTTCCTCGCAAGAAGACCCTGTGTACACGGGTGCAACCTTTACAGGCTGCTTGTTCGTTGTACTGACGTCACTTCCGTGACCGCTTTGACGTCAGCGAAATCTTCGTGTATTCGGGAATAAAACACTTTCGTGTTAAAAGAGACGCACAGTGGCACTACGTAAGCAAGCATATGTGATTATTTTCTCAGGAAATCTTTTTTGTTCTTTATTTTATTATTTATTTATTTATTTATTTATTTATTTATTTATTTATTTATTTATTTATTTATCAATACTGTCAGCCCATTGTTGGGCTATTACAGCAGTGGAAGGGTACAATAGATTTTTGTTACAGGAATAAAAAGAAAGTACATCTCCGGAAATGCAAACACAAAATACTCTTGGGAAATGCAACATGGAGGCCACAATAACATGCGCTACAAACACAGGTGATGACATGGTTCACTTTTGGCCAGGTCATTTAGCGCGAATGTGTGTGCCTTTCACAATTTTGAGAAATTCATTTATAGATGACGTCCTTACTTCGGCGTCTGTTAACATATTCCATTGCTTTATTGCTCTAGGAAAGAAACTGTATTTAAAACAGCCATTACGAACAGTCGGAGGCGGGATATACATGCTGTGACGATTGCGAAAATATTCGTGGGCGATATGCGAAAGTATTCATTTTTGTCAATTTTAACGTGGCAATGAATAATAAGAAAAATAAACTTTAATCGGTCATATTCAGTTCTCAGTTCTAAAGAAGGAAGTTCAGCAAGTTCACATAACTGGGTGGGGGAGTGGCAGCGACGATATTTGTTAAAAATAAATCGTGTCGCAAGCCATTGAATCTTGTCCATTTTCGAATGACTTCCGGAAGTGTACGGGTCCCGCACAACTTTTGCATATTCGATAATTGGTCGTATTAAGGTTTTGTAGGCCAAAGATTTCACTTCAAAGGTGGCATTAAACACATTTCTTCGAAGTGACCACAATGCTTTTCTGGCCTTACTGCATACATAATCTACATGTTCATTCCAACGCATATCAGATGTAAACTTCAAACCCAAGTACGTAATTGTTGATACTTTTCTCAACGGCACACCTTCAATGCAATAAGCATAATCAATAATGCTTCGTTTTCTAGTAATGGACATGTAAACAGTTTTTTGTGTGTTCAAACCCATGTGCCAGCTGTCACACCAGTTTTTTTTTATTTTTTAGTTCCGCTCTAAACAAGCAAGGCAATCCCCATGCAATGAAAAAGAGGCAAACGAAACGATGGGGGGCTGCAGAGAATAAGATTCTCAAGCACACCACAGGGGTATGACGGAAGACACGTGCCAATGCAAATTTGCAAATGTCAATTAAAATTTAAAAGATTGTCATCTTTTGAATTTAGAGGTGTGCCCAGCGCTGGACCCTAGACATTTCAGTTCATGGATTGCCACTAGCCACTAGAGTCTTTCGTACTATAGTCTTCCGCACAGGAAAAGCGGCTCTTAATTCACAGGCGGATGGAACGCCCATTGGTGTGTGCGCGAGCTTAACGCGGAAATATTTGTTGATCGTTTGGGTGTTCGGACGCAGGAAGATTTTTCTTCTTCTTTTGACGTAATAGTAAGCTTGGTACTGAAGATGCCGCGGGTCTTGGTCAGCGCTGTTGTCCTGCTGCATGCTCCTCCTTACTCGCTTGTTTTGGGACTCTAAATGTACCGTGACGACAAAGCACAAGCTTGCCTCGTTTTGAAAGAACCGCCCTTTGATGACTCACTTAACTCTATGAGGCATCAGGGACGTCGTTTTCACGACAACAGATAAGAACCGCTAAAAAATTTCAATTTTTTGCTACACAACGTTAGCAGTGACGTCATAGGGAACTAATAAGACCGCTTACTTGTGTGCTAACTCCTTGTTAGCATTCAAATAGTACAATAAAACGAAAAAAGTGGTTGCAGAAATCATTTCTCTTGCGTTGGCTTTATGGAGGACGCAAACACTGCGCGAAAATGAGGCTGAAACATATTCCTTAATATATGGCCTTATTGTTTAAAGTTGGTTTTAAAATTGCAACACTTTTATAGAAAAACTGAGTATTTGGCTAAAACTGAATGTACACAGCCGATGTCGCACCATAATGGGTGAGGATCAGGCTTCAATGATAACAATGATAGCGTTTTGGTTTCCAATCAGACATTTTCTGTACATCTAAATGTTCAAAAGTCTAACACCGCTTCAAGGAGAGAATATACAAAATATTGTAAACTTCCACTTACGATAGTTGTGCAAACCTCGGGATCGTTGGCAGTGTTCCGCATAAGTGTAGAGGTGAAATTGGATATCATCCCGAGTGTACCGACAATGAACCCGGGCAGAAACTCCGCCACCGCCACCATTGCCGTTCTTTGTGTGTGGCATTCACATCCACGAGCGACTGAAGCCGAAGTAACTTGAGCGCAGAGCGTACGCAGTTATTTTCTTCAAGGCTACAATGAGACAAAAGGATGGCGTGAGCAGTGAAGCAGTCGAGAGAAGTCCTTGTGTGAGAGAAGCTTCGATGAATTGCAGGTGCATAGATGCGTGCAGCCATCTCTGATAGTCTGTCTTCCACAATTACCTTGAAAATAAATGTAATTTCAATTAACAAGGTCATGAAGACAACATGCTAGCTTTGTTTGTTAAAAAGGCTGCTTTGCCAAATAACAATTACGACATGTTTTTGAGAGCTTCAAACAAATTATCCACATAATGAAGAAAAGAGGTAAAGCAATGTCGACTCTTCGGCCACTTTCCAGCGATTTATCTAGGGCGTCACTGAATTTTTTTGTACAATTGGCGGTCACCGAACAAAGGACTGGAGATTGTAGCGGGGCCTCTTGTATCAGTTGATGGTATCACTTGAATAATAGCGCGCAGTTGATTGATTGATTGATTGATTGATTGATTGATTGATTTATTGATTGATTGATTGATTGATTGATTGATTGATTGATTGATTGATTGATTGATTGATTGATTGATTGATTGATTGATTGATTGATTGATTGATTGTGAGGTACGCGTTTAACGCGCTGATGCTACACAGGCGATGAGGCACACCGTAGTGGAGGGCTCCGGAATAATTTTGACCGCCTGGGGATTTTTTACGCCGCAGAAATATCCAACACACAGGCGTTTTCGCTTTGCGCTTCCATCGGAAAGGCGGCCGCCGCAGCCGGAAATCGAACCTCCGCCCAACGCGCAGTTACTCCGCTTATTACCATTGTTATGAAATTGCCATCCCACCGCAGGCAACCAGTTGTTACGTACGGGAAGGCGTTTCCGAAACGGGCCTCCGTCGCCTCCGTCATGCGTGAGGTAGCGTGGTGGTGAGCGGCCAGCAAAGGTTGCTGCCTTGGTGACGACAAGAAGCCGAAGGAAAGCATAACTGGCTTACTGCATAGCGAGAGATGGACTGAAGCAATACGGGAACAGTACCCTTACGGGCCAGATTACAGTACAGGAATCGAGCAGAGCGACCGCGTGTATTCGCTGCTCCAAAGCGAATGAACTGTCCTCTGAGAGGGCAGGATTTATAGGGAGTATTCACTGGCGGCCCATCCGCGCTGCCGCAAGGCCTTATGGGAAGGGCGATTTGGCGATTTGCCATAAAGTTGGCGACAGTTGTGGGTGTGTTTGTTGGTTTGCAGCGTGTGGGTGGCGGTTTAGTTTATTGTACTTTAGTACTACGAACACTGCTACAACCCGCCGATGTGAACAAAGGTGGGTGTGAAAACGATCCGCTGGTGAACTTCTTTTCGGCGCCTGACGCTGTGCGCCGACAACGCAGTAAGACGAAAGACATGTCGATGAAGCGTCGTGCCGAGTACACTCGGGAGTGATTTCGTTGTGTCAAAAGCGGGGGTTTCAACAAACAAGCAACACACCAAAGTTTACTGCGATCATTTCGTTTCTGGTAAGCACGTGCGTGCGCTGTTTTCGTGTATGCCAAGCGCGCGCGCTGGCGTGGGAAGCGCGCTGCCACTGGGTCGAGCTTCCCACTTCGCGTCTCTGGCGCGATCTCGCTGTGCTCGAGAGCAACACAAAAATGAAATAAACGATGACGTCTGGTCCTAATCTTGTGTATGCGCGCTAATGGTTTTCGTTCAGTAATAGGAGGGTTTAAAGTGTGTCCGCATAATTGTTCATACTCACGACGTGAACAAACAATGCGCAACGTCAATTGTCGAGCTTAGGTGTTCGCAGTTGTATTATCAATCGCAAATGTATCGGACAGTGTTCCCCTGGCCGTAATCACCTGCTTTACCACCACCGTTTTTTGTGACAAGTGCGAAGCGACGGCAGCTTGCATGCTCTGTGAAGAAGCTTGAAACGTACGCTATTATGTGCAGCTCAGCACTGGGTAAATGAAACCCCTCGATGTCCTGATCATTTCCTCTGTTATCGCCGCCAACGTTTCTGCAGGGAAACTATGCTGCTTGATGGATGACACTAACTCAACATTGACCTCTAAGATTCAACCTAGACTACGTCAAAGGTCCTCCGATTAGGTATTTGTGCGTTCTTTCCTGCACAAGGTTGACACATGGTGTCATGATTGCCTGCCTAGTGCTTCAGGATGGTGCAGGACCTAGTGAGGTGGATCTGCTTCCTTCCGTGTGTACGAGATATCGGCCCACGTTGGAGATCCCCAGGTGGTCAAAATTATTCCGGAGTCCTCCATCGCCTGTGTTGCGTCGGCGCGTTAAACCCCACAATCAATCAATCAATCCTCTCCCTTGTGCTTTATCGCTTTTTGAGTTTATTTGCAACAGCAGTACTCACAGCAAAAAGACGACGTTGTGCCCAAATGCTGCCTTGTTATGGTTAAGTGCATGACAATGTCATTGTGAACATGTGCTAGCTAATCATGCTAATATCATTACGAGGCATTTTTTTGTTTTCTGACACAAGAAGTTTACTTCCTGTCGCTGTAAATAAAATCTCCCTAAAAGGGCGTTGTTGTTTTGTAGTTGCTGTGACAGAGGTGCTATTGACCTACGTACTCGACCATTCGACGATATTTCAGGTTCTGTATCCTGAGCACATGACTTGGAACAAAACCGGATTTCACCAGATGTAAACATCACCTAACACACTATTGGCTGATTGCCTAGTTGCAGCTAGAGTCCAACGGGCTTAATGGGATGCTGTTGTGCCATCAATATTTTCATTAACATGGCATAAGATGCAAGGTTAGGAATTCTTGTACAAAGATTTCGGGCACAAATGACGTTCTCTGAGAGCAGACAAAAATAAGTGCTACGAAGCTGCAAACGCTAGGTCAGTACTGCAACCTTCCAACACAAATTGTCCATATCGCGATCTGGGTGGATGTGCTGACATCGTTGACACAGGCAGACGTCACAATGTATTACACTCAAGTTTTCATGTTTCTTCCTTCTTTAATGGGTGCCCTTTTGTTTACAGGGCCCTGAGTCCTACAATGCTTGTGAAAGATGTACATATAACCGGCAGTTTACAACAAAATTGTGTAGCTTGTAGTGGAATTTGGAGGAAAGACGTGCAACTATACCACAATTTACACATCCCGTCCACTTCCCTGCCACTATTTACACAGCTCCCCCCACCCTTCTCTGCAGGTCGGTCAAGCGACACCGAGCATTGTGCAATACCGGCGGCTCAATATTGCGTATGTGCACTCACTGACATCGCAAAAAGGCCAGAACAAGGGTACTTGTGGCATACCGTGCCCATGTGCGGTTGGGCATTCGGAACTGTTGTGCCAGTTGTAGCATATGTTTCCAAGTATTTATATTGGCAGGCGATCTTTAGTGCAAAGACGTAGTCTAGCTAGAAGAATCCCAATGCTGCCAACTTCTTTTTTGGGCTTTCCCGACAGGGAGTCATAACTTTCATTTGTGAAGGCTGGGGCGGCAAGACAAGAAACAGCAAGATGACTGTAGGGTAGGTGGTGCCACTAACCCTACTAACTCGCTAACCTATTAACCTAGACGTCTGTTTCTGTTATCTATGACTGTTGTAGTTTTGTCGAAGTGACAATAAAAGCAGTGGGCATTGGCCCACGGTGGTTATTGTGCGGTGATCACTATGACGTGACTCACTACAGTGACAGAGTGCAGCATACTCTACAGCTTACCACCAGGTGATAGCATATTATTAGCAATTGTGGGCGCTTCAATTGCAACATGAGCTGAGCTGCTTTCGGAATCAGACTGACAATCTTGTCTCTCCATTGAGACGTGTGTGCATGCATTTGCTTTTCAATACATTGAAATTCACGTATGTAACATATGTCTCTTTTTTCTCATTAACCATTCTGTGGAGAAGTGGTTCTCATAAATATTCACGCAATTAAATTTTACACAAGTAAACATTTGCACTGAATGGGTTGCTTCAATGTACAAAAGAAGACGGCAATTGAGATTAAGAACAAAATTAACACTTACATACCCATATTCGCAAACACGAGCCGTGAGAGCGAACAAAAAGCTACGAGACGCATTTGGGGTACAACTTTTATTTTAGCCTGTCCAGCGGCAACTACGCGTTAAAGACTGCAACTGTCTTTTCCCAAAAAAAGATCACAAGCAATGTGCTCACAACACAGTTCTTCCACTATGCATCTAAGGATATATACAACGTGACACACAGACGTCGGTAAAGAATAAGAAGTCAGTGGGACACATTGCGCCTCTACATCTGTTCAGCAGCAGTGGCTCCGTCGACAGTGCCTGATAGTTAATCACCTGCGAATGCAAACAGCGTGGTTAAAATGTGATGAAGTATGCATTGGGCACAATGCAAACAAATGTCAATACTACTTGGAACCATCAATAACAAAACGTGTGTAGAGGTTACTCCAGTCAGACATTATGACATATACTGCTGAACTGAAACAGAGGGGCATAAGTATCTGTGAGTGAATGAGGAAAAGTTAGGTCTCACCGTCTGAGGCAGCAAAATAATGCCTACGAAATGCTCAATGAACACTAGGCAGGGGAGGGGGGGGGGTTAAGAACTGTTTACCTGGCTGCTCTCTCCCTGCCGTTTTTCCGCAACGTGTTTGCAATCGTCCACGAAAAGCATTGCACTGTGGGGGACTGTGTTGCGAGCGTTCCCGTTTCATTGCAGCGTTCGAGCGCTGCCGGGATCTGCTGAGCACGAAAAGCACCGTACGAACACTGGCTTCGCAATGGAACTCATTCGAGCTTTTGTAGCCGCTAGCTGAAGAGCACACGAGTTTGGCCTTATGTCTGTCGAGCTCGAAAAGCACCGTACGAACACGAGCTTCGCAATGGGGCTCATTCGAGCATTTGCAGCCGCTAGCTGGACAGCGCACGAGTTTTACCTTATCGGTGCATAATATAACGAAACGAAATAAACAGACAAGACATATATGAAACGAAATAAACAGACAAGACAAGCACGTCGTCGTTTCTCGCTTCCTTGCCTGTCCCCGTCCTTGCGCAGTCTCGAACATTGTATAGATGCTCCAAGCGCGATCGCAAGCTTCGTGCACCGGGGTTTCTGTCTTACGAAATTATAAACACGGTCACTGCAGCTAACCCAGCGCGAGATGGGCAACGTCTTTTCAAAGTGTAGCGAAAAGTGCTTACGTTTCCGCGCCCAATGGCGCCGTCACCAATTTGCTCCAGTTGTGGCCGCTGAACGATCAGCCACTAGTCCAATGATTGTGCTCCCCTAGTGACTAAATTGCTTCAAAGGGTTAATGCGTCACGGAACTAATCGTGCGAGCAAGGTACTATTTAATGTCCGAGCTTTCCCCTCGGATCCACTACCCCACACATCGCTGCTTTTTAAACTTTCTAGCTCTACCAGCCAATGGTTCTTTCGTGGCGTGCGGGCAGCGTTCCACGTGCGGGAGTGCCTGCTCGCCGGCGGCGGCGTCGGAGGAACAACTTTGTCGTCTGCTTCAGCGGCGGTTGTTTTGGGCCTGTTTTGGTGCAGCTTTGCGTCCCTTGCGTGGTGCCCTTGTACGGCTTGATTAACTTGTTCGACAGCACCTCCAGGGTAACCGGCACCCGATGGAATTAAGTGGTCGTGCGGCAAACATACGTTAAGGATTGGTCTGCAGCGATGTACACAGCAGCGATTACAGAGAGCCCTGTACAACATTTCTAACTACCTCGCAGCCCGCGGCCTTCAACTTTCCCCAGATAAGAGCGTGGCCATGGCTTTCACACGAAAAAATATGGATCTCTATCCATTGATACTGGGCGGCCGCATACTTTCGTATGCACGAGTTAAAAAATTTCTAGGAATTTTAATAGACCGCAACTTGACCTGGTCACCCGAAGTCAAACGGATACGGAGCCGCATTTCTTCGGCCGCTCAGGTCTTTAAATGTCTTGCGGGTCCTCGATGGGGCAGTGATTGCCATTCAATGGTTATGCTGCACAAGAGCTATGTGGATGGAGTGCTGCGCTACAGCCTCCCTATCCTGCATAAAATATCTGAGACAAGCAAGAAAAGCCTTGAGGCAGCCAGAAACAACAACCTACGCACCTGTGCACCTGTCTTGGACTTCCGAAGGGATGTTCGAGCGTCGGAACCATGGCAGAGGCACGTTGTTTGCATTTTGAAGTTATTAGACAACAGGAGACCCTCCGAGTGCACTTGAGGCATCGTCTACACGCAAGAAATCATTTCCTAAGTCGTGTCCCCTCCAAGTGCAGCAGCTCCGGATTCGCCCAGACCATTCAGAGCATACCACTGTCTGTTCCAACCCAGCCCTCACCAATAATTCCGCCGCATTTCCCTCCGTGGAACCTTGCTCCCCTACAAATTGAATGTGGTATCCCGGGAATTGGCCCCAAAAAGACTATGCCTCAGTCAGAAATCCTCCACATCGTTTTAGACTACATGTATAGAACGCATTCAGCAAGAACATTCATATTCACCGATGGTTCATCAACCATGCAAAGCTCTTCTTCAGGTCTATACATACCACAAACTGGTGAAATGCTTTCATTTCGTCTGGAGCGACAAACATCTTCGACAGCGGCTGAGCTCTACGCTCTGAAGGAGGCAATCGTTTACATCCTGCGCCATGAGCCGCACCAATGGAGTATCTTCACGGACTCCAAGGCAGCTCTGCAAATTCTATGTAGGAGAAGTAGATTTTCCTCCCACCAAATCGCAGCCTATGATATATCCTACCTTCACCATCTTGCCTGCTCTGCTGGACACAACATTAAAATGCAGTGGATACCTGGACAAGCGGCATCAAAGGTAACCAAAAAGCCGACGAAGCGGCCCGTAAGGGCCTTCTTTACCGAAAATACCGCAAGGTGTATTTCACGAAAACAGAAGCTTCTCCCATGGCTCACCACTTTGCGGTGACTGAAAGAAGCCGTCTATGGAGCAACTTACAAAATACTCGATGCTGTCTACACCCTATTGACCCAGAATTAAAGTCAAGACTCCCGACACAGCTTCCTCGTAACCTGGAAACGTTGTACCATCGTCTACGCCTGAACTGTGCCTACACAAATAGCTACCTATTTCGCCTTGGAGCGACGCCAAATCCGCACTGCGACAATTGTGGTTGCGTCGAAACAATTGAACACATTTTATTAGAATGTGCGGCCTACATGGAACCGAGATCCCACTTCCTCGAAAGCATGGAACGTCTAGAACAGGGACCAATTACTCTCAGAAATATTTTAGGACCATGGATTCATCCGTCAAAGCAGCGCCAAGCTCTACGAAGTTTATTCTCTTATTTGGATGAAATTGGCCTAATTTCAAAATTGTAAATTATGTGGCCCAAGCTCAGAACAAAAGTCCGCTACCACGCCAAGTACACGACAGTTTTTTTTTTCCTTTTCTTTCCTGCCCAGCTCTTCCTTGGGCCTTTTCTTCCCCCATCCTTAACCCACAGCAGAGAAGCATGTAGGCGTCTGTAAATGCCGGCAAACCTCTCTGCTTTTCCAATAAAGAGCCTTCTCTTCATGGCGCTTCATGGCTCAGTTTTTTTTTCTTCATTGCACTTCCACTTCATGTTTTTTTCTTTATTTGCACTGCATCAGGCGTTGCTTTCCAGCCATATTCCGTGAAGTAATTCCGGCCACTGTCCAGGTAAACCTCGTCAAGGACTGTCTCAGGAACCCTCGATGGTATCATTTCCACATGGTCCTCGCCTGAAAAAATTTCAAAATGCAGTCCTGAGGTAACCTGACGGCGACGCGTACACATAGCACGCATGAGCAATATGTATGGTATGTGCCTATATCATGGTATATGTTCAGTTGAAACACGAACAGTGCTAGCGTGTACATGGCAATAATATATGTTCCGCGTGTAGCGAAAAAGATTCATTGAAAAATTATATTGATGCTATGGACGAGAAAAAGCATTTTGTTGAGTATGAAATAAATGCAAGTACTAATGAAATAGTGACAAACGCGGCTCACCAAGAAGTGCTTCACCCTCCAGTACCCCTTTGTGCAGACCTTGGAGAACGAGGCAGAGAAGGATCCTCCGCTGCTTTTCTTTTGGTGGCAGGTCATGAAACGGCTGCCATTCCTGCATCGACTTCTTGCCTCATTGCCGTTGTCGTGGGACACAAATGGCGTTTTTTTTTGTCGACAGCGAAGCTTCAGATTAGCTGGAAGTTTTAATTCTTTAAGCTTTTGATGCACACTGCCATCAGGTGCCCGAACGATGTTAGGGGACGGGACGAGGTTATACGCTTCCACACCTTTAAGCAAGCTCACAGTATTTGCATTTTGGTGGTCGTTTGCTTTTTGCAATCCACTATCTTCTTCATCCTGGATGCAATCAGCCCCATGCACTGTTGTCCTCTTGGGTCTGCACCTCCAGGACTTCGACCTCGTGCCCTTTCTCTCGCGCCTTCGCAAATGCCAGCAACTTCCCTGACACGATGGAGGTGCCCGTCGCCAGTCTCATTTGAAGCAAGATGGGCTGCGTATTTACAAGTCGGAAAAACCTCTCTACACTTCCCCTGCTGCGACATTGGGTTTGCAAGTTTTGTAACTTGCCGCTCAGAAATACTGGGCTCAACTGTGCAGCTGCCTTGTTGAACACAAGCCCTTTGATGTGCACAGTAATAGGCCCTTGCCCATCGGTGTAGAAACCATGCTGTGCCATAGTCTCACACCAAGCATCTGCCTAGCTGAAAAGATGTGCCGGCACGCCGTTCGTATCACGCTCCAAACTAAACAGGTACAACCATTCGCCATTGTAGATGTGGTGCCTGATGATGACTTGAAAGTAAAGATGCCCTCCTGACGGTCAGCTATCATTACATTTGTCTATTTGCCCCGTTACATGCTTTTTAGCATATAGTATCAGTGCACCTCATACATCCTCGCATCAGGGTCAGATCATAGCCGACAATGCCTCTTCGAAATGCTGGTTCATGCCTTGTGGTTTCGCTCATCGCATAAAGAATTGAGCACTGTAAAAACGGATGGACCAAATTCTTCAAGATAACGGTTCTCTTGGCGCTCTGCAACTTTCCATCGAGACTTTACATCCGATTGTTAGTTGTATTGTTGAAGTTATTCGTCATAAACTTGAGTTCAGCATACTCATCCTTGAGTGGACGGCAATTTTTGTTATAGAAACTGCGGACCTCATTGCCGACCTTCGCGTCAAAAGTCTGCTGTAGCTCCTCGGAGGCTTTGCTTGATTTAGCTGTCACCATTCTTTGCAGCGTTTCTAAAACCAGATGCCTTTCTTTTGGGGTGATCTTCATCCTATTGCAGGCAATCTCCCTGCGAAATGTCTTCGATGTGTAGGACACAGATTAGTACCCTAAATTTTACTGGGAAACTCCTTCAGCAACTACTTCAGGCATGATGCACTACTTCAGGAAACTACTTCAGGCATGATGTACTTAACCTTGCTCCAGTATGGTTGTAGTCCCTTTAACTTCCAAAGCATCCACTACTGATTTGGGTTGTTGGAATAAATGACATCGCTACGCAGGCAGCCTCCGTTTGTATATTTACCCGCCGCGGTGCCTCAGGGGCTAAGGCGTTGCGCTGCTGGGCACGAGGTCGCGGGTTCGCTTCCCGGCCGCGGCGGCCGCTTTTCGGATGGAGGCGAAAAGCAAAAACGCCCGTGTGTACGAGATTTCGGCGCACGTCAAAGATCCCCAGGTGGTCAAAATTAATCCGGAGCACTCCACTACGGCGCACCTCATCGCCTGCGTTGCGTCGGCGCGCTAAACCCTAAAATCAATCAGTCGTTTGTATATTTGAGTCTTCGACACGCAGAACGTACAGCGGCGTTCGGATTTCCAATAGCTTGCAAATAGCATCAGAAACTCCAGAAAGGCCGCCATGTTAAATGTCATAGACTTTCCTGACAGCAGCATACCTTGGAAGTTCTTCCCGTTTGCTAGAGCATGAAACCCCTCATCCGTAAACCACCATGTATCATCCAGTTCACTATGCAGATCCAGTTTATCTCAATCTTCACACGAACAATTGTACCATTGCCAAGGTGTAACTAACTGTGGGGTACAGTTGCGGTAATTGACTGTTAAGCAGACGTTTGTCTGCCACAATGATTTTTGGGTTTGTAATAAAAGCCATAAAAATTGGCCAGCTTCCTGTACCAAACTTGTACGAAATATGGTAATATGTTGTCCGCACAAGGTTTTAAAAGGATTTTTTGCAACTATTAAGATCTATTGAGAATGATTTGAAGAAGACGCAGATGAAGCTAAAATGAAGTGGTAAAAATTTTTACAAAACAACGCACTCATGTGGGAACAAACAGCCCCAGGCGTATACCTTTCTTAAACGTGCCTGTTTAAGTGCACTTAGGACGAGTGAACTCCGGCTCCCCGAATGACACTTCGGCTGCGCGCTGCTAAACAATAAAGCGCTTTTGGCCGTGATGTCAGTGACGAAAGCTGGCGTAAATATTTCGCAAAATTACCTGACATTCCCCGTCTTTGTCACTTGAGAAACAAGGCAAACGTAAAAACTTCGTTGTGTTTACATTGTTCGACAGTGCAATTGGCGCCTCACACAAGTCCAAAAAAAAAGCCCGCCCGCCCGCATCTTCCCACGGGGGGAACACGAGTAAATGCGTCGCATAGGAGTGATTGCATTGCGCGAACGTTGCGTAATTGGGTAGTTTGTGGTTACCGTTTGGATGTGGGGAGGGTTTCGAGCGTCGACCAAGGAGCGCAGGTGACTGAATTCCGAGCGGCCGCTCCGCCGCTTATATACACTGCGCGCGCTGTCGCGGGAGAGGAGTATGGGGGAGAGACGCGAATGCGCACACTTCCGTATACAAGCGCGCGCCCTTTCCACACCCCCCAACGCGCTGTTATAACGCAGCTGGCACGCCGCCAGCGCGCCGCTATCACGTGTACACCTGCCGCAGTTGCTGCTGAGCGCGACGGAGCGCACGGGCTAACTACTGCGCATGCGCGCGCAGACGCGTTCCTCCCGCACCGCCCCAGCTGCTGTTGAAAGCGACGAGGCGCAAAGGGCAGCTACGACGCATGCGCCCGCAGACGCGCTCCTGCCGCACCGCCGCTGCTGTTGTTGAGAGCGAGGAGGGTACGGGGGAGAGACGCGCACCTGCGGAGGGAGCGTGGGGACGGCGCCGACAACATCGACGAGTGACATCGCGAGCCTAAGAAATGCTCCGCATTTAAAACACACTGTCGGGACGGCGACTGAACGCCGGTGGTCATATCTCCACTGCTCTTCGCTGCGCAGCGAATCGCAGCAGCATTATTATTGAAGGAAAATTATCAGATAGGGTGGATTATAACAAAGATGGCTGAAAGGGGAACACAACCACAAAAAAGGCTGCAGTTTAGCTTAACTAACCTTGAATATACAAAGCAAAAGCTTGGCTTAGTGCGGTTGAGTCTTGGTTTCGCTTGTTTAACCTTTGGGTGTAGCTGTATTTCCGACAACGGCTCAAAGCCAGTCGGTACCGTGCAACGCTCACAGAAGGAGGCCCGGCGAACACGGCGTTCATTCACGGCGAGCGCGCCGTTCCTCTTCGCCGGGTGCAAGGCGAGTCACGTAGCCCTAGATGACCTAGCGGCGGATACATCAGAAGCTGCTGGGGTGGTCGACTGCCGCCACCGCAGCTGCGGCCGCCGCTCATGTGAGCAGAACCACTGAAAACGAGGCCTTGTGCGCAGCGCCGAAAGCGGGCCCGGCGAATCACGCGATGTGCTTCGAGAGGTGTGTCGCCGTGAGTGCGTCTCCGGTAAAAAGGTTACCTTGCGCATCCTTCACAAAACCGCTTGACGAAAGTAGTAAAACTGTGCTTTAAAACCGCAACAAACCACCTACGCGAACGCCGCAGGGAACGGTGGCCATGGAGCAACACCGCACCAGGCGGCGCTGGCACGTCGTTGGGCGAAGGACTGTTTTCTTCTTTTTCGTCGCTGCTCCTCATTTCGTAGTAGTAGTAGTAGCACCTTTATTGGTAAGGAGGGCCAGAGGCCGGTTTAGGGAAGAGGAAGGGGGAGTAGGGGAGGGGAATGCAGCGTCTTTTACAGGGACGTGGCAGCTTGCACGGACCAGAGTCGACCCCAGCTACACTGTCCGTGCTAGGCCACTTTTGATAGCAAACAGCCCTATTTTGTGCAGTAGAGGTTTCTCCATAGTATGATAGTCTTCTGGGGTGCTTGTGGGCGCGTGGAAAGATGTAATGATGAGCGATGTTGCGAGAAGAAGGAGCAATCCCGAAGGAGATGGGTGAGGTCTGCATATGTGAGGGTATTGCAGAATGTACATTTGAGAGGCAGATTGGGTGACAGCCATTTTCGGATTATGTGCGGGGTGTAGGCGGCATTTGCTAGGAGCTTGTTGAGAAATACCTCACCGGCTCGTTGCAGGGGAGGAATGCCCGTTAAGTACCCTTGTGGGGTGGCAGCGATGTAGCGGTTCCTCTGTGCGCGTTTATGCCGAAGTAAACTGCAGGGAAGGAGGTAGCGGTGACGGAGTCGGCGTGCAGGGAACCAGCGGAGGTGTGGTACTGCTCTCCTGTGCCGCAGAATGGGCGGCCTGGTTACCCGTGCAAGCTGTCTCGTGGCCGGGAACCCAATCAATCCGTACAGATACCTACCCTTTGCGACGGAGTAGGGCAACATGGGTCAGGATTTGTTGTGTGAGGGGGTTGAGAGAGGACTGGCGTCTGAGTTCTTGAACCACGCCGAAGGAGTCCGTGAGGATTCGGATGTGGGATGGGGGCATCTGCGAGACGTCGAAGCTTATGTGGTTGAGGGTACCGACGACAGCGTGGAGCTCAGCCTCCAACGGCGTGGTGTGGACAAGGTTGAGGCTTGCTGTGCCGCTGAGATCTGGGTTCTCCGAGCAGTGCCAAGCCAGACCGACGATGTGGTCTCTGACGCTGGCATCCGTATAGATGTCAATCTCTCCGGGAAAACGGGACCGCTTGAGCTTTTCTAGGCGCTGTTTGCGCAGCATGGAGTGACCGCGCGGGACTGGTTTCGAAGGTGCATTAGAGGCGACATCCGGGAGAGTCCATGGAGCCATTGGGCTTAGAAGGTGGTGCACCTGGATGGGCCGTTGGTTGTCCCAATCTGAGAGCGCCAGTCCTTGCAGGGTAAGAGTCCGCTTGAAGTCCGCTTGCATTCGAGTTTCCTTCATTATCAGATCGATGGGAGGAAGTGGAGCAGCTTGTTCCAGTGCCGTAATTCGTGTATGCCGAGGTAAGCCGGTTATGGTTCAGAGTGTGGCTCTGTGAAGGGTGTGGAGGAATTTGAGATTAGTCTTGCTGAAGTCATATTCAGCGGCACCATATGCGAGGGCACCGATGGCCACAGCACGAGCCAAAGCAACGCATGAACTTTGTTGTGCACCGCCGTACTTGTTAGAGAGGCGCTTAATAAGGTGAAGCATCGGTTTCCATTGTTTTTTTAATTTGGTTAGCCAGATCTTTGGACTGTTGTGACTGCCCAGCGGGATGCCAAGCAGCCTTATGTGGCCGCAAGTGTACGGATAGTGTTATTTGCGATGTGGAGGGCGGTTGGTTCCGTATCAGGCGAGGACTTGGTTCCGTGAACAAGGAGGAGTTCAGTTTTTTCAGGCGCCATCTCAAGCCCGAGTTGAGGCAGATGGTTCTCAAGGCTTACGACAGCCGCCTGAAGTTCAGTAATCATACTGTCCGTGTTTTCGAAGTCATTACCTTCTGTCCATATCGTAATATCATCCGCGTAGATGGCGAAAACGGGCGGATGTGTCTCGCTCGAGTTGGCGAGCCATACGGGTCATCGCCAGATTAAAGAGGACTGGTCCGAGCATAGACCCTTGAGGAACTCCTCTGTCCAGAAAGTAAGTACGGGGCGACCAGCCCGGATGGGAACCGTTAAGTTGTATGGGTCTACTCTGGAGAAAGTGGCGCACCCAGTCCTGAGTTTTTTGGCTGGGATACGCTTGGGCTAATTCCTCTAGAATTGCGGTTTGACTGACTCTGTCGAAGGCCTTGCGGGATGTCGACGGCTAAAAACGTAGTCTGGTAGGCCACAACTCCTTGTCGAGCGGTTGATAACACGACGTACAAGCCACAGACAGTCGTGTGTTACCGAGATGAGGGCGAAAGCCGGTTTGGGAGGGGTGAAACCAGGGTTGAGCGTATTCGAGGTAGTATTGTAGCCGGGCATGGATGAGACGTTCTATTAGTTTACACAGAGTAGGAGTAAGTGAAATTGGCCGCAAGTTGTGATAACATTTGGGTTTTTGTTTGGTTGGGAATGCGATGGACAAGGGTGAGTTCAGGTAATCAGGGACCTCACTCATCTCCCATAGCTTGTTCACGTGGGCTAGTAGTCGTGTCAGGGTAAAATCGTCCATGTTCCTAATTTGTTGCCAGGTGATGCCGTCATGGCCAGGTGCAGAACATAGTTTTCCCTGCATTATGGCCGACCGGAGTTCTGCCAGAGTGAACGGAGAGTCTAGGTCCCCGCGTGAATGGGGGACCTGGATGACCGGTAGTGAGGGGGGCTCGGTGAGTGATGCCGTGGGGAAGAAGGTAGTAATAAGCTGGTGCTCTACTGTGGCTGGATCGTCCGTCAGTGCAAGGGTGGAGAACAGTGGTTGGGGTTTTTTCGATTTCCCGGCGAGGCCTCTGTAAATTCGCCACAGCTTGGAGAGGCCACGTTCCTTGCTAAGTGAGGAGCACAAGTCATTCCAATGATCATTCATTAATTCCTTCTGATACGAATTAATCAGTTTGTATTGATGCCTGATGCGCATCAGGTCCCGATGGCTATGGCCATTGTAACGGTAGCGGTGGGTGAGCTGCTCGACTCGCTTCCACAAATTCGATAAATGCCCGTCAATGGCAGGGGTGTCTTCATAACAGGTGACTTGTTCGGAAGCCGTGTGCGAGGCCTGTTGGACGCCAGCGATGAATACCGAAAGATCGTGGTCCTCATGTGCACTGAGAGCTTGCCGAAAGGAACACCAGTCTGTTCGAGTGATTGTTTTCGTCATGCGGAGTCGCTTGCCGCGTAATGTAATGGATATAGGATAGTGGTCACTACCCCACGTTGTGCTGTACGTAGACCAATTACGGATGAGGTCTGCAGTGGTCCATGTAAGGTCAGGGATGGTGTCCCGTTGAGATGGATGAAGCCCCACCCTTGTTGCGCAGGCGAGGTCGTTAACAAGGTGTAGATTGCATAGTTCAGCAGTTTCCTCAAGAGCCGCTCCTCTCTTGTCTGTATTGGTATAGCCCCAGGTGTGGCTCTTTGCATTGAAGTCGCCTCCAATAACCATATTTGTGCAGGGAAATTCAGACTTAAGTTGGTTTATCCAATTAAAACTGACATTACGGAGGGATCCTGTAATGGGCCTGTAGTAGGCCGAGGCAACCACTATGGTTTTTCCACTAGGTAGTCGAGCATGAGCGACTACGACTTCATGCTGAGTAGACGTGAGGCCAGCACAATGACTTGTCGGCTAGCGAGGTCTGCACGGACCAGTACGGCCGCATAGTGGGGTGTGAGGGTGGATCCATTTGAGTTACGATGCGGTTTGCAGGTAATGCAGGGGCTGATGTAGGTCGTATAGCCGCGAACGTTAGGAGTTGTGCGAGTTTCTTGGAGCAATATAAATAGCGGTTGGATTTGCCTAATGCGTTGTAACAATGTGAGATGATTCTGCTGGTAGCTGCGGCAATTCCACTGTAGAATGGTAGGAGTAGCCATTATTGCTGAATAAGGACTTTACGCGGGGGTTTCCTCTGGAGCCTCTGTTGGGGTTAGCCCTTCTGAAAAAAACGTTGCAGTAAGGCCGTTGTTTGTTGCACATGACTTCGAGAAGACTTCGAATTTTACCGATGTCATCTTGCCGTGTTGTACGTTCACGCTGAATGTCGGTTCGGATAGCGTGGAGAGCCTACGTGAGCTCCGGGTCGATCCTACTTTGTGATGTGGGAGTACGTTTGATGCCGGGGCTCCGGCTAGGGCGCGTATTGTTGCGCGAAGAGGGTTTATTGGGGTTTCGTTTTGGTCAAATTCTGATTCTTTGCGGCTAGCGCTTTTTTGAGTTCCTGGTTTTCCGTCCTTGAGCTGCTGGATTTCTTCTCGCAAGGCAGCCAGCTGGGCCAAGACGGCGGCGTAAGGGGGGACCGGTTGAGTGTCACAAGAACCTTGGCTCTTGTTTGGTTGGCGCTGAGTTTCCTTCTCACGTATTCTGTCCGCCCAAGAAATGCCCTTGCAGAATCCTTAGCGGGTGTGCTATTGCAGGGGAGCCTGCTGGGGCAAGTTGGACTGACAGCAATGTGGCCTAATTCATCACATGCAGCACAATATACTGTCGGACCGCAATCCTCACCTACATCATGTGGTCTACCGCAGGTCCTGCACACCGTCTGGCTGGGACAGTACTTGGACATATGACCGATGCGGTGGCAGTTATAACATACCATTCTCTTGGGGATATAGGGGCTCACTTTAACGATGGCCATGTAATACTTCACCGCTTTTGGCAAAGTTGGGGAGTCGAAACGTGACTACCGCACGGTTTGGTTTTGCCAATGCGATGTACCGAGAGAATTTCTGCATGTTCGCCGCGAAGCCATTCGAAAATATCTTCGTTGGAGTCTTCAGGCTCAACTGTAATTACTCCTCTAGTGGTATTTGGACGGTGCGGGGACTTTTTGACCTCAACTGGGATAGAGGTACATTTGCCATTTTGTTTAATCGTGAGTTGGGTAGTAGTCAGGATGCGTGAGGCATGTTCGTCATCGTAAACTGTGATGTAAAGGCAATTGCCGGCGGCGTCGTACTTGTGAGAGGCTATCTCGGAATGAAAGGCTTGTGGAGCCGTAGTGCCTATAAGGTTAGCGAAAGCACTCTTAGGTATTTCGCGAATGTTTGATTTTGGATAGTGGCCTTAGCACTAACAGGAGCGGGGGTCGACTTACCCGGTCAGTCTTTGTGACGAGTGTTGTTCCGGTGCTCTTGTTGCGGTGCCAAAACGTCCAGGGCGCTGGCTGGCTCGGTAAGCCGGGCCCTTGGTCGTGTTCCATTTCAACAGGTTCTGGTTGTTGTCCGGCATCAGCAGAAGTGGCTGCTACTTGCAGCGAGGAGGTCGGAGGACCATCTTGAATAACGGGATCCCCACCGAACGCTGAGGAAGACGCTGCGTTCAGCGGCGCTCCCAGCCTCGCGGGCCGGAGCAGTGAAGGGGGGACCGACGGCGTGGCGGCGGGTTAGGCTTAGCTTCACCCAAAAAAGAACAGGGCAATAACTGGCCCCAGAGGGGTCGTTGAGAGTCACAATTGGCACGTACGTGTAGCGCTGCACTTCACGAGTACGTTGGTACCATTTTCAACAAGGAGGAAACACAATGTCCGCAGCAGAGGCCACTTAGAAGCGAAGCAGACTTGAGTGCCATTCACACAGATGGCGATCGCAGCGCCTCCCCAATTTCGTAAAAATAAATCAACAATATATCATAATAAACTTTTAACATAACTTATAGAAACCTAAACGCCCGTTCATTTCTGTTACTTTTTCCGATTTTTAGACCCCTGCGGTCGCGACAGCCTAGACAACTCACTCGGCGAGCTGGCTCGGGTAAAGTGTGTTTCGCGTTTGCTGTTTAGCTGCTCCCGAACGACATTTTAGCCAAGTGCACTGTGTGAAGTGCACTTAAATAGGCACGTTTGACAGGGGTCTTACTCTCAGCCTTCCAGTCACCGTGGCAGCAAAAGCTATCTCCAAATAAAGACACTTCTGAGTGCAATAGAGTACACCAATGCCCACTTACCATTCTCTTTGCGTAGATGGCTGCTGTTTCTGTGAAATCGTTCCTTGTCGGTGGAGCTGAGAGAGGTGCCAACTTCTCATTTATTTTTAATTCGTTGCTTTACTAGCTTTTGTTGGCATTTATTGCCAAAAGTTCAGAGGCCTATTCTTTGGCACTTGGCTCCCTTAGCCCTCTGCTTTGTGGCCGGTGATGGTACAGTGCCTGCAACAAAATGCTTCTGCGTAATTCTGAAAGGTGTCCATAACACAACGAGAGTTGGCCTAGCCGGCTCAAAAATTAAAGAACAGTTGGGCCAACGTATGATAAATCAGGCACTGGGCTTGGAAAGTGTATTGCCAGTGCATGTCGCTCATAACGTATAGACCCTTTCGCTGTGTGCGAACAATTTTGTCCTTGGCAAACGTCTGGTGGCCGCCATTTCTCTGCTTTTCCTGCCAACCATGTCAAGCCTGCATTTCATCTTCTTCCTGTTAACTGCTCTGTGGCTATGGAAGTAGTTCGTTCCCGTTTGTCAAAAAAATCAACGCTTGCACATGCGAAATCAGGTCCATTTGAAATCTCTGAGGGCTAGCAATCAGCACAAGACAGATTCTCAAACACACAAAACTACTTTAACGTGCTACAACTAAAAAGACACTCTTGTTATTGCCGTACAAACATGACTGTGCGACCACGGCTTTCTGGGGGTGGGGAACGGTTTTTGCTATGCATGTGAAAGGGTCTACACCATGGCGAAGCTGGAGATTTCAAAGGCCATCGAGAGAATCATCGTTCAATTTTCAAACTGACGTTGGTTTACCGCGTAAAACGCTACATCTGCCGAACTCTTACTCCCATTAGTAACTAACGACTCATGCACAAATTGAACTGTTATTTGCCGCCTGCAATAATTACTTGCAGCAAAATGGCCTACATCAGGTCAGTGGCTATTGAAATCGCCTGTGCAGTGCACGCATTATGCAGCAATAGGATGTTGTAAAGTGCAAACTGCTAGCGTACAAGCTAGAAAAATTACCTTCTACGCAGGTGGCTCTGCTGTTATGAAGTACACCTTCTAGCCCCCCTAACCAGGGTGTCGAACCGGAACAGAACCCGAATTTTCGCCCGGAACCGTAACTGAACCGGAAGCGTATCTTTTCCGCCATTTCGGAAGTGAACCCGAACCGGAACGAATCGAAGGAACCGTTCCGAACCGGTTCCGGGGCTTAAAAACTGTAATTTATAGTTTTCTATTATGGTGCCCTGCCTAACATTTGAAGATAATTTTACCACTCGCCCGAGAGCAACACGAAATATTTTGCATAGTCTGTAAATCCACAATAACCCATCAGGTTCTCTTTTTATTATTACCCTCAATTTAATGTAAAGGTGCCCTTTATACTATAAGTTTGCTTTAGATACTGCCTATCTCCCCCAATTTCCTTTTGGATTCAGAATAAGGGAAGTTAGAACGTATATTCCGAGGCGACATATCATGGAGTATTCTTCATGGTTTCCATCTGCATGGTGTTTAATATTGTGCGAACTTTTCAATGTGTTGTTAATTAGAAGGCATCCCTGCCCCCTGCTGAAGGCCTTCAGGGACACCATCAACAATAAATCCCCATCTTCCACTCATTCTAGTTTGAATGGGCTGTTCCATACAAACAGCAGTCAGGCACAAACACTCTCAGTTCTCTACGTCATCGGCCCTTCTTCTTGTACAGTGTCATTGTGTCCCTTCTTTACTGCTCTTAGAGAGCATGAGAATTGAAAAAAAAAAATAATCTGGGGGCTTCTCATTTCCACTTTTAACGTAGATGCGACAGCATGTCCATATCATTTTGATTCTGCTCAATCGTACAGTTAAGGGGAGCATGTAAAAAAGGTCGATTAATGCGTATTAGCGGGTAGACTGGGGTGGATTAGCGAAACAAGTGGATAAGCTAATGTAAATTATTGGGATTGGTGTGTTCATTAATTTCGAGAAGAGGAATTATCGGGTCGGTAATTGTGGATTAAAGGATCGTACCAACCGCGATATCTTCGCGTCCTTGGTATTTGTAAATTTTGCGGCGCTCTTCTTCTCGACCAATCAGGAAAAATAGTTGCGCACGAAATATCCAGAAAGTTGTTCCGTGACGACAACCTGAATGCTATGCTACGCGGCGGCGCCGCAGCCGGACGCTGCAAGAGCGATGGCGCTGGGGCGCCGTAATCGGGGTCGAGCTAGTAACGACGAGCGAGTAAAGAATGCACCTGTGTTCTCGAACGCTCGGCTTTACTCGCTCGACCCCAGGGACCTTACTCGACCCCGATTTGCAGCGCCACCTACCTAAGAACTCGCCACGCTAGGATGCCACCTTACTTTGTCGCCTGTGGTTAGGTGTTGCCTTCACCGGTGCTTACTCCTACACCATTGGAATGGCCATCAGCCCTGCTTGTGATGTGTGCGCCACCGACTAGATGATTGAACACCTTCTGTGCCATTGTGACCGATTCATAACGCCAAGTCAACAGCTCTCCACGACACTTTGCCGACTCGAAGACCACCCCTTTACAGCGCAGACAATTTTGCGTCATAGACGTTGTCCGTCACAGGCCGAAAAGGCTACAAAAGCCTTCCTTTGCGTTTTTGAAGGACACAGGCCTGTCTGAACGATTGTAGGAACATTATACTATAGTGCAGTGCCCTCAGTTCGCCAATTTTATCAGTGTACCGCCTTAGTTTTGCGCATTTTCTAGTTTTGTGTACGTGCTTTGTACTGCCTTTGTAGTCGCCATGGTCACGCCTTGTGTTTTTCCTAATTTTCTTCCTGTCCTTTTCTCCTTTAATATGTACCGCTGTTTTTTCTTTCCCTTTCATTTCCCGTAACCCATCCCCCCTTGAGTAGGGTACCCAACCGGACAGTACCCTGGTTAACTTCCGTGCCTTTCCTGTACTGTTCTTTCCTTCCTTTCTTCCTTCCTTCCTTCCTTCCTTCCTGCCATTTGACTTCGGGCCAAATTCAAACGGGTGGGCGCGGTGGTGTCGCACGCCGCACGTCGGAAAGTGGTGTGGCAGCGTTAAGCGTCGTCGCCGCATATAAGATCGCGATAAATAAATGTGAGCGTAAAGCGCGAGGCATTCGGCACATGTAGCTCAGCCTAGCGGAGAAAAGCTAGCTACTTCTACAATTCGTGTCAAATTTCGATGTGCGCTGGCTGGGGCTAGGCTAATCGGCGCTAGCATGAGCTATTTAGGGCTGGGTATCGATTACAATTAATCTGATTAATCTACAGGCATTAATCAATTAATGTATAGGTTAATCGGTTTATGCCAAAAAGTACATTTCGAGTTCGAGGTATTTTTTTTTTCTTTTGCTATGGTGTCTTCCTTACAGAAGAAACAAAATGATATGCATTCTTGAATTTCAAGGCAACATATCGTCTATGTGTGTGGTTGTCCAGATGGCGCGTAAACAGACCTTCGCGTAGTAGGTGTGGCTGGCATACTGTGGCTGGAACGCGTTCTCAGTGTCGCTGATTCTCAAAGAAGCGAACCCGGAGCCTCTCGTTGTTGCAACTTAAAATGTGCGGTTATAATTACGGCATTATAGGAGGGGGCTGTTATGATATAAGACGACAGCGTGAGATGATCTAACATAGAGTTTCGGGGAGCTTGATTTCTGATTTAATGAGCTCACGGGAGTTGAACTGATTAATTATTAAGTGGTAAAACTTTTTATCGTGATTAATGTCTTAATCGATTAATCGGTAGGGTAATCTATCGATCGCCCACCTGTAGCTTTGATCACAATGGTCGCTTGATACCGTTGACGCCCTTGGCTGTGCACCGTATCGTGGTAGCGTGCGCTTCAGAAACTGACTCCACGATGAAAGTATGCCATTTGCGAGAAATGTACGCTTTGTTTTGCTTGTCCTGTTTTTATTCAATGAAGATGTTCTGTTACACGTGTGTTGTACAATAAGGGAAATGAAGTTTTGGTAAGTTGTTTGGTAAGTTGTTTGGTAAGGCGTTCATCTACTGCGTAGGCCTCGTCTAGTGATTTCTACGATTCCAAGCCGCCCTGGGAGGTTTATCTTAGACATTTGACAGCCGACAACATGGCAGAAGCGCGGTACGGCGATAATGAGAAATCGTGAATGCCCATCCAACAAGATGTCAAGCAATGTTGTTTTACAGAACCGAAACCGAAACCGAAAATTTTGATTGCTAACTTTGGGCATCGTCCAATCACGGTGCCCCCCCCCCCTCCTGACGTCACAGCCTTTAGTTGGTGCGGCCGCCGCAAACCGCGCATAGTAGTTTTTCTTCTTTCGCGCTTTGTAAAATAATTACCGATTTGTCAACCGGATAAACGATGAATAGTGTGTTAATTTGAGCCAGTCTAAACAGTGCAAGCAAAAACGGGAGCTTGACAAATTCACTTCAGTGTCCCTTTAAAGGAGACAATACACATGCCTGTCAGGCGCCCTTTGAGCATAAGTTTGGTTCTTGAAACGCGTTGAGGAGCCGAAAAGTGACCGAAGGGAAAAGTTCTACTTAAGTTAGGTTTGTGAATACGGTGTTTTTTGGATATGTGTCACGGCAGAGCAGTTATCTGGAGCGTCTGAAAGTCGGAGGTGGGTGGTGAAATGCCGAAGGAGAATAAAAATTTATGTGACGCGTTTCTGGGCGAAGGTGCCACATTCAAAAGGAGCAAGTTATATTGTTTAAACCACTCTTTGGTGGACGTTTACAGTGAGAAGTTCGCTATATTAGCCACGACTGATATTTCCAATGGGCTGTAAGCAAGATTTTTATGGTCGAACTTGAAATGTATTCGATATACAACAGCGTCATTCTAACAAGAACAAAAATCGAAACGGAAACTAGAAAATTCTAAAATGCTTGCTTTCAAAAATTTAGCCATAATAATGTAACATAATTGTAAAACAAGGGCAAATAACTTTAAAAATTGCTTTTAAAATGCAAGTTACATTTACTAGAGCTGCTGCTCTTATTTGGCAGAAATCGATCTACGCACACAAACCATGGTGTAGCCGCCATGACAAAAGTAAATAGGGCAAACAAAAAACTTAACGGCTAGCGTGGTATATTGTAAGCTTAAATGCTTTCTTTTGACACGCAGCCGTTGAACAACGTAACCTACCTAACTTTCGGGGATTTGAAGCTTCACTCCTAAGGAAAAGCACGTCGGGGAGCTCCAAAAGCCGCCGGTAACAGCCAAGATGGCCTCGAAAGACGAAATGAGTACGTATCAGCTCCGCTCGGAGCTGCAGAGTTCTAAAAATAGTGGTCCCGCCTTCCTCTGCGGTGCACTGCCGGCTTTAGGCCCTGGTGAAAATCAACACACGGCTTAAAGGGTTTAGTTTCATACCGCCATCTCGTCTCCGGGGCACTACGAAACGGCATGCAGTCACAAAGTCTACTAAGACCGTGATAGCTGCGATGGCTCTCTGGTGTGCTTGCCCAGTTTTCTCATTCATGCATGCAGAAATCAAACCCGCCTCCATCGCTGGCCAGTCGCTTACAATATTAACATTTGATCTCAACTGTATCGTGACAGGGTGCTGCGCTGAATGCCGACCGCAGATGTTTGTGGGGTTACAGTATGCACCTGGCGCAAAAGGCCGGGACTGATTGTTGTTTGCGAGAATTGACTTTGTAGTAATGAGGTGATGTCGTTGAATATCTCATCTTCGTGCATGCGATACGATTTCCCATTATATGGCCGGTGGTCTCTACGCTGCCGGTGTAAAAGAAAAGGGGGGTGGGGGTGGAACGGAGACATCACTTGAGTTCGAAGCAGACCAGCCCTCAGAGCGAGCGATTACGAACCAAGACATGTGCTTTGGCAACGGATGCTTGCGTTGTCTCGCTTATTGTGGCTTTATTTTACTCCTACTATTGCTATTCCATAAATTCACTCATAGTATCCAAGTGAGTTCGTCAAAAAAAAAAAAAAAAACATGTTATGGGAAGTTAGGTTGATGTGTGAACAGGTTTGAGAACGTTTTAAGGTTGCAGTGAGGTAAAGTCTTGCTGGCAGCTCCAAAAATTTTGAAAGGGCAATCAAGGGCTGGTTGCTGTCATGTAACACACACATTTTCAACCTTTCTGCATGTAACTTTTTTTTTTTTCCATTCCGTGCTCAAAGACGGCGTCATATTCAGTGTATTGCGACTACAACCTCCAATGGAGAAATGATAGAAAAAAGCAGGAATTGACTCGTGCCAGTAATGTCGATTGCTACATTTCGCAGTCCTTCGAAATGGCAGTAAAGTTTAAACCTGAAGCTGCCAGAGATCATTCTCTATTTTCTCTTTTTGGATGAACGTTTATAGCCTTCTTCACGCCCTGAATGCAAACCTGCATTCAGTGTCACGAAGCTTCAGTTGTTGAAGTAGCTGGCTGTTGACACGACCTGAAATTTAGGTGCAAGCAGTTGAGACTTAGCTATAATCTGTACTGAGCTGCATTGGTCCAGCGGAATGTTACTTGCGGGCACGGAGAAAGTTTATTTTCATGTATACTGTGCGATTGCCAGGGGCACGTCCCCAATGTTTTTCTGTCACGAAAAAAAATGGTATGTCTGTTTGCAAGGGAAAGCGATAGATCAATGTCAAAGCATTACGCAACTGGTCGATTAATTAACTATCAGGCTTATTGGCCAAAGATACACTCGGGCTATGAGGCGCGCCATAGTGGAAGGTTTGGGTTAATCTTGACAGCCGTGGGATCTTTATCTTGGGGTGAAATGTAAACACACATACATCTTAGGTGCGGAGCAAGTTAGGGGCTCAGCTTGTCGTTGTTGCTCGTTCACGGTCACGTTATTTAGCCACCGCAATCACGTGGCGTCACGCACGTAAACAGAAGCTTCGAAAAGATGTCTGCTTGTCCCTCGATTAAGCCTTCCTGCCAAAAGTTAAGAGGATATTTGGTCAAGAGATTTATGTAGGCAGAACTGTTCGGAACTCCTGGAACCATGGACACTTGTCATACATGTTGCCATTATTTAGCGCAAAGAGAACTGCAGATACATTTGAGGGAAAGTATATGTAATGAACCGGCAGTCCCCGCATCCGTTGAGTTAGGAATACTCATTGGTTTGATCTTTACGATAGTAAGTGAAAAAAAAAAAAGTGGCCGTTGAAGGGGAAAAAACGCTCCGTGTTCAAAATGGCGCGGAAAGGCTCCAGCACGTGCGAGATGAAAGAAAGCACAAAAAGAACAGAACTCCAACTTGTGCGGTTCCAGGCAGAATACGAAACAGAAGGTAAAGAAAAGGATGCGAGCTGCCCCAGGAAAATGCCCGCGAGCCCTGCAAAGGCGGAAAAATTGAATTGCACTGAACAAACCTCCGTCCAATTCATCAAGAGAGGACTGAGACAGGGCGGCGAATAGCGTGAGGAGTGGTAGCAGTGAGCGGATGACAGTGCCGCTGCGCATTATGGCAAATGACTGCTCTGCACTTCCGACAGCTTTCACGTTGGGTGGCAGTGCTTTAATTTTAACGCGAAAGTGTTTTATGCCGGGTTAGACAAACCTCAGCGACATCATATCCGTCGCGGAAATGACATCACCAGAAAAAGTTCCATTAGCGCAGCGGTGCTAGGTTGTGAGCCTACGATCACTGTGGCTGCAGCGCGAGGAGTGAAACGCTCTACCGACTGAGCCATGAAGTCATGCCCGGGTAACTGTACAAATGCGCCTTATGTCCTTCCCTCTAAGTTGTCTATTCAGGTGGTGCTGCCGTCTAGGAGAGGTGAAGCGAAGCAGTGCGTCATGACGCTAATGAGTGCCGATAGTTTGCGCCTCGATTGGGCATAGTGTAGCAGCGGAAGCTGCTGTGTTTACCCGTCCACACCTATGTGGAACGCCGCTTAGCTTGTGGAGCGCCGCCACCGCGTTCCACAAGCTGAGCTCGTTGCAACGCGTCTGGCGTACACGGCACGGAGCGGGACCAATGTGGTCGCACCTTTGCCTAAGCGACCCGCCAGCAGGACGTCGCTCGTCAAGCACACCCACAAAACTGCTGCCGACCCGCAAATCATGCTCCTTTCGCTGTAGCGTACTGTGACTTCACCAAACGATTCGCTGACAACCCGTTTGGTTTCGTTCGCACGGTTCGCGAGCGCCTGGGGTTTCAGTCGGATTTACGCAATGCTCTGCCGCGTGTAATCCAGTGTCTAATGTTGATGCGTCCAATGGTGCCGTAGCTACGAAATATAAATAGCGATGTGCATGTTCATATCGATGCACAATGAACATTGAGATGCACCTGCGAAGGCACATGTCACTTTCGTGTTTTTACCGATTCCCATGAAAGAGGGATCAACCACATTTTTTTTTCTTTTTCATTTCGCCTCCATCTAAAAAGCTGCCGCCACGGCCGCAATCGAACCCAAGTCCTTGGGTTCGCCACTGCAATGCCTTAGCCACTGAGCCGCTGTGACGGGTGCACAACTGGTAGTTGTACGATTCCACGCTGTCCACCGGAAAGTTATTCCCACTGGGCTTAACTTACACGTTACATTGTCACAACAAGCGGCCACGACCCGCTTGTTTTGCAGAAGAATTCATAGCGCATGTGGACGAGGACAAGAAAAGAGAACAGAGACACCACGGAGTGCTCTGTTCTCTTTGCTTGTCCTCGTCCGCATGCCCCGGGAATCTGTACCCGCTTGTTTTGACATTGTAATGCATTGCACTGTGTGTGTCCTGCCCACGGATTTTGTGGTGGGTCGTAGTTGCTACCGGGGATGGGTCACCAAGGTGAACTGAGACATATCTCTGTGTGCAAGTTAACCTGCAAGTGAGTTCAGCCTAGGTGAGGATGGAGGGAAAAAATTATTCGTGGTACTTTTCAGCAGACTGATGAGAACGAGAACGTGGTGGCAGGGGCATTCGCAAACACTCGTGCACTTTTGCTCAACATGCTCTTCGTTGTAGAATGAGTGTCTCTTGGGGAGGGTTGCTGGTCACTTTGCAGTTTCACATTAGTGAGGCACCCGCCGTGGTGCGTCAGTGGCTAAGGCATTGTGCTGCTGAGCACGAGGACACGGGTTCGATTCCCGTCCATGGCGGCCGCTTTTCTGATGGAGTTGAAAAGCAAAAATGCCCCTGTGTTTGAGATTTCGACGCACTTTAAAGATCCCCATGTGGTCAAAATTAATCCGGAGCCCTCCACTACGGCATGCCTCATCGCCTGTAAAGAATTGGTGCGTTAAACCCTACACTCAGTCACATTAATGAGGCGCAGGCCATCTCCCTCTCTTAGTGAGGGGAGGCAGTCTCGATAATGGAGTGTCACAGCAGATGTACACGTGTCAAAATTTTATCGGGGAGAATTCTGCATTTTAAGTCTCGGACGAAGTCCTTGTTCTCCTCAAAAAATGCATCCTAGTTGCATAAAATGCAGCGGCCCTCAGCAGTCCCCAAAGATCTTTAAATTAGCCTTATCCAGCTTGCCACACAAGTGTACGGGGATAAGGTTATAGTAGTTCGGATGAAGAGACTTCAGTGTGCATGTGAATGTGGTCAGATTTTTCACTGGAGCCAGGCACAACATCGCGTCCTCTGCCAAAATTTTGCCTGACCAATGCCTCATTTTGTACATTGTTATGCGCAATATAGAAAACCTCTCCTAGATGCCCTTTCTAATAGTGCTCATCACCGTGTTAGAATAGCAGTGGGCTCAGTGCTGATCCTTGGGGGAACCCTACTCTCGCGGCATTGCTGTTTCTCCATGGCAACAGCAAGCCCTTGTTGTTGCATACTCACATGAGAATATCATACTGACAGAACACGTGGGAGAGATGTTTGCAGGAACATTTTGGAGCATAGGGATGTTGAGAAGAAAAGTAAGTTTGGGAGGAACCTGTACAAGCTATTTAAGGTTATGTGTAAGGATATCTGCAGACGAGAATGAAGGGCAAGTTTGTACCGACGGTTCGAAAGGCGGCAGCGGCTCGGGCAACTGTAGGAAGCAAGGTGGAGGAGATGTAAAGGATAAATTACTCTTGGTAATGATTTTTTTTGCACTTATAGTTAAACGCGTAACTTTTTAACGGAGCCTGCCCCACTAGCAGCGCAAAATGCCCACCCTGCCTTGTTCCCCTCGCAGGCACCTCGCAGTGGGTGCAGTTCTTCCGGGCGGCCGGGCTGCCCCAGGAGGTGTCGGTGCAGTACGCGGTGGTGTTTGCGGACAACCGCATTCAGTGGGGCATGCTGCTGGACCTGACCAAGGAGTACCTCTTCGACATGGGCATCCACACCATGGGCGACGTCATCGCCATCCTCAAGCACGCCAAGCACGTCCACACCAAGGTGCGCCATCCCGACTGGCTCGGCCTTCATCTATTTAAGGGGCCGGCCGGGAAGGCAAAGATTAACCAGCCTTTGGCCATCCACTCAGCTCTGTTCTAGCCACGAGGGATCTTTGTTGGCTGGAAAGACACAGAAATACTGAAAAGCTAATTTCGCTCCAGAAAATGTAATGTGGGCAGAAGTGATAAGCCGAACTAAAAACCTAGTTACCAGTGTGTTAAAGGGACCCTGCAGCACTTACCATCGACTACTCGGAATGTATTTTAGGATAAAGTCGATTGTCCCCGGGAACCTCCTCCCGCAAGAATTATGAAAATCCATTCACTACCACCGAAACTACGCGTGATGAGAAATGGCGCATAATAGTTGCCTGTCAACTCGACCGCAGACAATGTGATTACAGCTGTACGCTCTTTCCCGGCGAGGGAGGTGGCTCACAGCGTTCTCTTTGGCGGCGTTCGATATCTCACAAGCCGGGGAGTTTTCTCCGCAACGTGGAAGGGTCTATTTCCGGTCTAGTGCCACAAAAAAGCAGACATGGCTGCCTGTATGCAAGCGTGCACTCAGGCTGGTAGGGCATTTTTGAAGGAATAAAGGTTTGTTGTCGAGTGGTCGCGTTGAAAGGGCAGTATTGAATTCGTCACTCAAACTCCGCGCGGACTCAAAACACAAAAGAAACGCCAAAACTGTGCATACAGGTTCAAGCATAGATGAGGTTGGTACACGACGCCGACGACGGCGGATTGACACAAGAAATACGAGAAATAAGCCACGAAGTTGACCAGCGACAGCCAGTAGTACAGCAATGGCCTCAATGACGTCGTTTAGGCCATGCCAGGTGTGCATAATGAGGAAAATTGTAGAGAGCGCTGTTGGCTTTTCTGAGTCTTTCGCAGCGATTTGCGCGCTCACCGCTCATGTGCCCGTGTAATATTTGGTTCGGGTATTCCTGGCAGTGTAATCTAAACGTCACGCTAGTTTATTTGCACTGCTCAAGGAGTGTGCAGGGTCTCTTTAAGTGCATTTCAGCATCCAAGCGATACAATCGAACGGAACCATAGAGGTTCCACCGCAACCGCCCCATCATGTTTGATGGCGGTGGCTTTGGTCGGTGACCGCCAATCGCTTGAGCAAAATTCTGTGGCGTCATAGACGTTCCCGTAAAGTGGGGGGGGAAGGGGGTGCGGTCACAACTTTGTCTGTTTTTCTTAACAACCAGAAAATCTAGGGACAGCTGGTCGCATTCCGAGAATGGCGTCATTTTTGCCCAAATGGCACGAAATCTCAAAGTTGGTCGTTATTTATGGATGTTTGAAATGGAAAGCAACATGCAGTGCTGCAAATAGGAGTCAAGGGAGCTACAAAAGGCCAGTTTATTCCCAAAAAAGAAGAAAACAGGCATATTTCCGTTTCAGTAGCTTTGTAAATTTGGACGGGTTTACCACACTACACCTATTGAAGTTGGGTATTGGAACACCATGTCTGAAAAGTTCAAAAAGAAAGAGAGAGGGAACATGCAACTTTGCTGCACATGATCTCTTTGGCGCCGTTGTCCTCCTATGCATTTACTTAGCGCTAGCGAGCCCAATATCTTAAGTGAAAACTTGGGGGGGAAAAACAAAAAAAACATGAACTGTATAAAAGAAATCAAGGCCCCTGCCTTAAAAGAACGATGGTTAAAAGGCAATGCTTTCTCCCATGCAACTGGAGTGACAGTCCGAAATCCACACTGCTTCGACCGAATCAGAATGGCGCAATCGGATTGACGTCGGCTTCATAACGCGAGGCACCCTGTTTCCATTCCGACCACAAGAAGGGGTTTTTTTTTTCTTGAGGCACTTGAGGTGCGCCTTCGCTTATCATCATCATTGTTTTGTGAAAGCCATTGTGTAAAGTTGGCTTTCCTGCCGTTCATTTCCGCTTATCCATGTCGTTTGTGAACCATAGAAAGCTTCGCAAATACAGGCTGCCCTGATTTGGTCCGATCACTTGGCCCTGCTATTCCCACTTCACTGTCCATTACACTGCCCCTACACTTCCAAGACTTGTGCAACCCCAAACCTCCCCCCCCCCTTCCCCCTCTCTGCAATTGGCACCACTTCAACCAAGGAGCAGTGTTGAATCTTTATAGACCATCATTATCGCTGCGCCGATGAGATCATCATCGGCGCCTGTGTCACGCGGGAGCAGCTTTCGCTCGAGCTGCTTCGTCTTTCTCCATCCACCATCTTGTAAAATAGAACACCATCGCATCATCCGGACGTTGCGGCCCTTGGTCTCTCCTCTTTTTTTATAAGCAGCTCTCTCATGGGCATAATCAGCACAGCACCAACGCAATGTCCACTGATGCCACTCTCGATGGGTTTTGTCTCGGCCAAAGAAGCCAGATGCTACGCCTGCCTGCTGGCCTGCAAAAACCCTGCGCGAACAGACCTTGTGGCTATCTGGACGGCTCTAAGAGACAACACCGGGCCTTCTGTTACATATACAGACTCATTTGAAGCCCTACAAAGCATTGAGGACCCTAAAACAAAAGATGCCACTGCACAACCCATCCGCAAGATGGGTTGTGCAGCACAAGCAGGATCCTCCAGCGCAAGCAGAAGTGACGTTGACGCTAGGGTCACCTGTACGCCGGAGAACATGGGTGACTGGGTGGAGGTAATGGGGTGGGACACATTCTTGTCACCTCACAACGTGGAGTTCTAACTGTTAATCTCCAGCCTGTCCTACTTAATTTCCTGTTCTCCACGACCACCCCTATGCCAACTTGCGGCCACTTCAAAATGACGCCAGTCCGATGCTACCTCCGCTTCCTTCATAGTGAGAGATTAAAACACGTCACCCCTCCCCACATCTTTAATCCGTTGCAGCCTGGAACTTTTACCTAATCCCCGACGGGTTCAGTCCGCAGCTATTTTGCTGGTTTCTGCCGCTGCGAAGAAAAACACAAGCTGTTCAAGAAAAACTCACAGGATATTTATTTTTTCTCTTGCAACCTGCTTGAAACTCCTTTACCACTATTTGAGGAGCGTGTGAAGCTGCTCGAAGCAGTATCATGGTTGCAGGCCAGGGTTGTTTCTGCAGGTTTTGCAGGAAAACACAGCTTCCCTCCTGTTTCTTTTGTTTCTCTGTTGCTGCAAACAGGGCAGTCCATGCTGCTTCAGCCCGGGAGCTTGTAGGTGAAATGGCTCGTCCCATTTGGCCTTTCCTCGCACTCCATACGCGCAGATGGGCCCGGTTTTTTTGCTCGAGCTCTTGAATCACCCGCCAGCTATGGGTGAGGTTGCGGCAGTACTGCCGGTTTCGCTGCTCTTTCTTCGCACAATTCTGCAGCTGTGTGCGCCTCCAAATAGAACCATTGAATATGGAAGCCTCTCGACGCCAAGAAAAAAATCTTTCGCCACCATTTTATTGTCTCGACAAAATGTATAGCTCACAGAGTAATGATCCGCAAGGTGCTGTCTTCACCGCCGTCGTGGTCTTCGTCACTCGCTTCTGCCAAATCACTGTCATCACTAGCTGATGGAGGCACGCCATTCTCTTCCTCACTGAAGTCATCATCGCTTTCGCTAAGTGCACCAACGCAGAACGCACGCGATGAGAAATTGGCCATGTTTCTAAGCGAAGAGCGCGCACGTCAAAACACTCCGGTTTACAGGATGCCCGTGCTCAACATTGTGCTGCACCCTAGTGCAAAAAGAAGAAAACAACAACAAACAAAGTTTACTTATCCCTCAAGAGATGGCGTGTCATGTGTACAGAGAATGCGGGTGCATTGCAGTAAGAAAAACGGTGGAATTTAACCTAGAACACCCAAGTGATGTGTATCCTACAGTGGACCACTGCGGCAGTGTTGTGTTTTCGGTCATGGCCCGACAACGGACCATGCCTTCAGCCAATTCCAAGAAATATTTATCAGCAAAGTACCAGCCAGCATGGCCACAACCCCTCAAATCATGCCTAAATGGGAGACCCTTGCTGACCAGAAGAAGGGCATTGACACCACCGCCCCCCACACGTGCACTTTGTGTTTCACCGTGTGTGAGGCCAGCATGCGACATCCTGTTCTGCACTGCTCCGTTTTAGTCTGCACAGACGCAACCATAGTGTTCTTCAAGATTCTGATATTGAAGCTGTGCATCAGTACGTACTTGAACACCTTCACCAACTAGTCACATTAGCCCAGTTCATCGTTTGCAGAGGCCTGGCGAGCACGATTTAGTGGTTGCCCACCTCCCTCCCTTTTTCCCCTCTTCTATACCAGTGACGTTCAGTCCTCCTCTTGCAAATAACAAAATTCATCAATCTATCAAGAGCTTCTCTCCATAAGCTTCTCTCCACAATCAATCAATCAATCTGTAGAGGAAGCTTAACCCTTTGAGGGTCGAATTTGTTCGCCAAATGCGACCCCCCAGGGTCGATTTTTGTTATTGCTGATTTAAATTCTTCGGATGAATCTATTTCGAGAAAAAATTATCGTAACTTTTTTAGGGTGACCATAAAGTGACAGAAAAATCGCTTGTGGTGTTACATACGTGTGGTTTATTCATGAGTAACACAAAAAAAATTCTAAATAAAAACGAGAGAGTAACAAGCCGGCACCTTTTGAGTGAATCAAGATCAGGTAGACATCAGTTTCGCGGGCGCAAAAAGCGGGAAACGCCCGGAGAACGACACTAAAACCAGCCGCTGCACGCAGGAGCGCGGCCGGATGCGCGAGCGATAGACGGCGCACCGCTCCTATAAAATACAAAAAAGGAGAAATGAGCCTCATCAGTTTCGCAGGCACCCTTGGTCTGTGGCAGGCGCAAGAAGCGAGAGGCGCCCTTTGGGCGTAAGGGGCCTTAGGTGGGCGATACCCAGCGCGCCCCCTCGTTAGTGGATGTGCAAGCGATAGCCGGCGTGCCGCTGAAGTAAATCATAAAAAAAATAAAAAGAAGAGCCATCGGCACAAGAAAATAATTTGACGTATTTCTGCAGTGTGGCAGCACATGCCAAGCAAGAGAAGTTGGCGAAAAAGGCGCGCTTTTTTTATACACATACCTACATCGCCCTCAAGGGCATTAGTGTAGGGGGGAGGGGGAAGCAAATAGGAATACAAATACAAATACAGTTGTGAAACTGAGAGGTTGCGATTTTTTTAACAGTGATTTGGACTAAAAAGGGGCGACTACAGATGTGACATAAAGATACAGTATATCAAAAAAAAAGTTAAGTAACCCAGAGAGAAGAAAAAAAGGCATGTACAGAAAGCAAACACCATCAAGACCATCAAAGCAAACACCATCAAAGCAAAGCAAACAAAGCAAACACCATCAAAGCAAAGCAAGACCGTTCAAAGCGCAAAACTAAAATGAGGGACGACGCGAGGGCACAGGGACACGCGCTACTTCCGCTGTCCCTGTGCCCTCTCGTCGTCCCTCGTTTTACGTTTTGCGCTTTGAACGGTCTTGCAATGGAATACCCACTTGCCCAGAAATCCGCCTTAATCAGTTACATTTTAGACATACAAGCGATGACGTACATTGACGTTATTGACCATTTTGAAGGTGTTTGCAGAGGATGTATATGTACGTCCGTGACCCTGAAAAGGTTAATAGACGTAGGCTGTTGGAGAATCTGTGCGGTTTCTATGGTAACAGGATGATTAAATATATGACAGGCTATTGGACCGCAAGCCAGAACTTTTTTTTTTTTTTTTTCCCCACAAGCTGGTATCCCACATTTTTTATTTTTTTCAAGGTTCAGTTCAAGCTCAGATGTGCTCGAAAGTTGTGGCAGTGACTTAGGTATTAACTGTGAAAAAAGTTCAGTGGCATCTATGAACAATGGATGCCCTTTTCTTTTTTCTTGGCTGCACCAGTAGAGTTGGCAGTAGGTGTGGGGAATAGTAAGGTGGGTGTAAAGTAATTCGTGTACAGCATATACTGTATTTTCACGTGTATAACCCGCACCAAAAATGTGGAAATCTTAGTGGCAAAGTAGGGGTGCGGATAATACGTGGGGTTTTTCCTTCAGTGCAGCTCCACGGCAATGCGCGTTGTGCCGTGAAGCCTACGCAGTGACACTGACCAAGCCTTCCATGCAAGCACTTGCACAAAACATACATCGACGGGCGCTCTCAAACAACTGAATTTTATTAGTGAATTGGGACTCTTGCCTTCCCGTCAGTGTATTATACTTCCTAAATATACGCTTTTTTTGTCTACATAGTATGTGATGTGTCGCTTGAGCAGTAGCTTTGGTTGCAGCCTTTCCTGTAGCAAATGTGCAAGCACTATGCGAGTTTTTTTTTTTTTTTTTTTTATAGCGGTAGGCTGAAAGTGGGGGTGCGAGATTATATGCAGGGACAGGTTATTCGCGCAAAAATGCAGTACCTCACAGGAAAGGTGTTCATCCAGCGTGTTAAACACGTTGTTTTGTTTTACGAGCTTCAGTATGGTTTTGAGGTTGAGGTCTGGCGCCTTATGTTGAGGCTCTTGTCCTACGAAAGCCGCGGCAAAGTTGAGTGATCAAAGTTCTGTTACTTCTTTTTTACTTTCTCAATAACTACTGCTCTTTGTAATGCTATGTGCTCTGGCTGCTGCAGTTTGTACCATCCCCTCCAACGTACATATTGCGTTTCTGTGGTTGAAACGTTGTTTTACCACCCACAAGGTGGTTTAATGTGATGCATGTCTTTTTCCCACCCCGCTATCACCCAGCCTCTGTGGAAAATTTGCAAGGCATCAGAAATATTAAAACTGACACTGCCTATGAAAGTTTATGAAACAAACATGTTTCGGCTCCGTAGTGGAGCCCTGTTCATAATGCACACACCATGTTCAAGCGGCTGAGTGCAGCTTTTTGCCCCCTTTTCCACAATTGCGTCTGTATGTTTGTGGAAACCAACAAACAAACAAACAAACAAACGGAATGAGTCAAGGGAAACAATTTCTGCAATGCAGGAGGCCCAGGAGAAATTGATGCGCAGTGCTCCATCATCAGGAGCCAAAATGGGTGAGCCCTTCCCTTGTGTTATTCAACAAGTTTCAATTGCTGCATTATCAACCACGTTGTCATGCTGCCTGCCATTGTTACTGGGGTTTCTGTTAGGGTAATGTTGATTAGCTTGTATACTGCATCTCTGCAGTGATCCAAAAATGAGTGCGCTGTTTTTGTAAACACATTAATTTTTAATGAGATGGAAGACCTTGGAGCTCATTGGAGTGCAAAACAGCTGAAGGGCTAGGCCACTGCCGGATAGCAGCGGTTCGGTATGTTTCCGGGTGGCTGAACTACGATGCTGAATTCAGCAGTGTTTTTTGTTGCATGTTTTGTTACAAATATCAAGCTGTGTCTGGTTGGTAATGTACAGTCTTTATTAAAGGGACACTGAAGTGATATGTAAACATTGCGGGATTACTTGCGCAAATTGTAGTCCGGGATCCCCAGGCCATGTTACAACCACTCTGGGCGCGTTTACGCGCTTTTATTTAGTAGAAAACTTAATTTGAAAATGCTGTCCTCCTCTCTTTACGCTCGCCCATTTTCTTTTCTGCGGCTTTTTCGTGTGACGTCGGGAGGAGCCGAGCTCGCAATTGGCTGCGCTACTGCACGGCTCCCCGGCCTTCAGACAGAGTCAGTCGGCCCAGCGTTTCGTCCGCCGGACGCCGACGGGTCGTCGCAATTCGTTCGCTCAGTTGAAACGAAGCCAGGACACGTTTGTGAATGGAAAAATGGGCCTTTCTTTACTTGGTTAGTTTGTACACTGTATCTAGCTCCAAGTCAAGGTCGCTTCACACAAGCGCGCTGCACAAGCGCACATGCGACGCTTCGCTGACTGGTACGCCAGTAGGAAAATATAAGGCCTCTTGAAGGCGGGAGAAGAGTCAGCGAAGTCAATATAGGTACTATGGAAATAAAATCAACTGATATTTTTTACCGTACAGCATAAAAATAGGGTGCGGGAAGCACTTTTTTGCGCTGGGCGAACAAGCACAGCGGTCAGCAGCACGACTGCGAACGCATCTGCGAACGCTTTTCCGTCTACGAAATGCAATTGCTAGACGTGAGCTATTGCGGAAACTCGGGGGACGCTTACTGCACGAGCACAATACAACAAATAGTCACCTAAGCTGCTTGAAATGCCAAAACTAAATAAAAATGTAAACTTGTTGTACAATATATACCTTATATTACCACTGTCGGCGCAGCCTGTCTCGTGGCCGAGTTGTCTAAGGCTGCAGGAAACGGTTATTTAGTGACGCTAGCTGCAGGTATGTCGCCGCCGAGTGTTTTGCAAGTCACGAGTTCGAGTCCCCGCGGGTACGTGCTTTTTGTTTTTTTTTGTAAGTTAACTTTTTTGTTTTCTGCCGATGTTTTCTACATTGAGTTCACCTTTGTTTGGGCCGCAACGTTCATGGCTCCACGAGCTAGTTCACAGAACGCGCGCAGGCTGGCACTGGCGCGCTAGCGAGTTCTCGTTGGCGTGCTGTCCATAAGCACCGACTGCTTGCGGGCAGTGGGCACAGGCCAGAATGAACAGACCCTTGGCCTGGTGGCCTGGTGCGAACACGCATTTTACGGTACAGGCATGAGTGAGGCAAGCTCCAAATAGGGGGGGGGGAAGCGCATGACATTTGTGCGTCTGCGGGTACTCGGAGGGCGTCCATGCACTGCGTAGGCCTCGGCTAGTGAATGCTACGATTCCAAGCCGTCCTGGGAGGCTTATCTTTATGCATTTTTACAGCTGACAACATGGCAGAAGCGCGGTACGATGATTCTGAGATATTGAGAATGCCCATCCAACAACGCCACAGGTTGTGTTTTACAGAACCGAAACCGAAACTTGTTTGGTTGCTCACCTTGGGCATCGTCCAATCACGGTCCCGCTCCTCCCAACGTCACAGCTTTAGTTGGTGTGGCCGCCGCAAACCGCGCATGGTAGTTTTTCTTCTTTGGCGCTTTGTAAAATAATTACCGATTTGTCAACCGGATAAACGATGAAAAGTGGGCTAATTTGAGCCAGTCTACGCAGTGCAAGCAAAAACGGGAGCTTGACAAATTCACTTCAGTGTCCCTTTAAAAGTTTCCAGGCCATGGAAAGCTATGGAAACCACTTTGTTGTCTTACTTCTACAAAATACTTCATTTGCGCTGAGACATTCAGTGATTTTTTTATTATTATTATTATTGTTGTTGTTGTTGTTTGTGGCCCAGAAACTTTATGCATGTGGTTGACCGTATTTGACAAAGGCTCATTTTTGTGGGAGTTCTTGTTTGCTCATTTCGGGGCTGGTATTTCGTGTGAGAATTTGTTTTTGAAGTGATCACATTTAAGAAACTTATGAGGAAACCCATTTAAGTGCTTTTTTTTTTTTTTTCTGTGTGTGTGCAACTAATAGCTTTGCTTTTTGCTGGAGCTTCAAAAAGCATTTTCGAAATAGGCATGTAGGCACGTTTAGATAAATGTTCAATTCGACCTCGACTTTACGCAGCCCCCCAATTTGCAAAATGTGTGCTGTTAATTTGGTTGTTTAATTCTTAAATGAACCTTTTACGATATGCAGTCCTGAATTTGCTGAAATACAGTTACACCTCGACATAACAGATGGGTAAAATTGCATCTTCACATCATTAGTACATTGAAGATCCTTTCAATCAAAAATGTAATCCTTGTGCGTGCAGATCACTCACTAGACTGAGCACTCATTCACAGCAGGTTTAGAAGTATTCCGTTACCCTTTACTAATCGCCGGTTTGCCTGCTAAAATTGTAACGTTGCAGTGATAGGGAACGGGGCCTACATGGCGTTTTGTGGTTTGTCGAGCGTGTGCATTGCTGCACGCACGCAAACCACTGGTGTACACGTGCGCCATCTCGCGCTATGTTGCCTAAAGCAGCTCAATTGGGAATTGTGCTTATGTGGAGATTCATTAAATAGGTCATGAAGACAAGATGCAGTTTTGCGCATTTTGAAGGAACTAGCTAGCCTTCGGCAACTTGCTGAGCTCCATTTCAGTCGGGAAAGACTTCATTTTTAAATGCAGAGCATTTCAGTAACTCACGATGTCACCACGTCCGTAGTCTGCACCGCACCCCTCCCTACTATATAAAAAAAAAAAATACTATCCGGCCCCGGTTTCGATCCCTCGACCCTGCGGGCGGAACGCAATGTACATGGTGCTCTACCCACTGCGCCACAAAGTCGACACAGAACGGGAGGCTACAAACGCGCCTTATATCCTTGACTCATTCAAATTACTGCTGACGAGCGCTCTCTCGTCAGCAGTTGCCACAAGTGCAACAACATTAACGTAACGCAAACTACTTAACGTCGTGCGCCCCCCTCGCGAGGGGGATGTTTCACTGCGTCTTCTCTCGGTCGCGGGACCCGTGGCGCCATCTGGCGGAGGCGCGGCACAACTCGTAGCACATTCTTTGAAAAAGCGCCTCGAAAGCGCAGCAAATATGAAATAGGGATGACGCGCTTTTTTTTTTTTTTTTTTTCAAAAAAAATGTAAGGAATATTGGAAACTAAAATTTTGCACCACGGTGATATAAAAAGGGCAGAAGTGGTGTAATAAGGGCCAGAACTAAAACGCAGCTGTCAATGTGTCAGCTGCATGTTGACATTCTAGTGATGCGATTGAAAAGAGGTGGAGGCCCCAGCGATAAAATTGCTGTCACTGTTATCGGCGGGAAGCAGCGTTGTCAATGGGCGAAACTTTTATTTTGCCTTCATGGCCTCGTTGATGTGTTCACAGGTTAGCTGCCAGGATTCCTTTGTTCCCCAAATAGTAGACCTAGCGAATGTGGAGCCTGGGGAGGAGGCTAGCATGTGGGTAGGTGGTGGGCTTCCCAGCGATTGGGTGACAGGTGAAGAGGAGGATGATGTTGATTGGTTCATTCGGATTAATGGAATGTTCTGCAAGAACACTGTAGAGAGAGGAAGGTTGAGGGCAGGGACATATCACAGTGCTGAGTGGCTCAACTCAGGCTACACACGGTTTCTAATGACGCCCCACGGTTCATGAGCCAATTATTGGTGTTACCACCCAAGCCTTGTAACAGAACACGTTTTTTACAAGCATTGCAAGTGCCTAGTAACCTGCCACACGTTTCTTGTTTCGCTGCTGCTTCAAGCTTTCTTGTTTTAAAATTGCGAAAATATTTTTTTGTTGCATGGAGGCTGACTACGCATGGAATTCAGTGGACGGGAAGCTATACAACAAAGTTTTCATTATATTGATGGTACCTCTAGTGTTTTTATATCCTGTCCGAACAAATCATGCTGTCTCTAGAAAACTATGAAGGCTTAGAAGGCGCAGTTGCATCACTGCACTGTGCACATAGTCCTGCATTCTGTTCCTACTTTTATTGTTTTTACAACAAAGCTGTCTTGCACTAGGCTCTGAGCGAAATTGCGTGCATCTGTCAAGCGTCGACAAAGAGTCAGACATGCTCGCTCAGAGCTAGTGCAAAAGCCTGGGAGTGGCTGCTACGGCAACTCGTTACGCCAGCTTTCATTTACTTGACATAATTATACCGCAACGAAGTTGTAAACATAAACAGAATTCCTGTCTGCTGTCTCTACAAGGCCATCTGTATACAGGGGGAGTATAGTTACGGAAAACGGCTGCAACTCTTCGTTTATCGAAACTACGTCGAAACGAACTACCGTATTTATTCGATTATAAGGCGGTCACGATTGCAAATCGACGGTACAGTTTGGAGAGTAAAAAAAATCACCATATATATATATATATATATATATATATATATGTTGTGCTTCGAATATAAGGTTGGGTGTGACATTGAGACTACGGATTTTTGAAGAAACACCTCGCCTTATGTTCGAATAAATATGGTACCATATGACAAGTGGTCACCAAGGTGACTCTACCACTACACCAAACTTGATTTGGTTTTTATTAGTGAGCTCTCAGTGAAGTTGTAAACGTCATGAATAACCATCCGCTGTTAGTAGATAGATAGATGCCATCTTGCAGAGGGTGCAGAGCTATAGAAAAACACCAACTCCCGTTTTATGAAAACTACCCCAAACCAAGTTAGTGTGGTGAATAATTTCGAATTATTGCTAAAAAGTTTATGTGCGTGTGTCTATATTAAATCGCAAAACCCAGTGTAGTTATTATCGACCAATACATCCTTGCTGGTTGCCCACCTGAATTCACAGCAGTGAAAGATGGCTCTAAAATTTCCGATTTCTCTTCTCTCCACTGCTCCCTTGGCAGCCGTGGGCCTCCCGCGGCGCCTCACGCCGATCCGCTTGCCAGCCGACAAACCCGAGGTGCCGCCGCATATGGGCAGAGTCAGCTTCCAGGAGAGCTACGCCGAACGGGGTAAGTGTGGCATTGTTTGGGCGATGGTGCTCTTAAACCAAAACACTTTATTTTTACAGTTCTGATGATGAATATCGAGGGATATCTGTAGTTTTTTATTATGATTGTAGATACCGTACTTACCCGATTCTAACGCGCATTTTTTTTTTTTTTTTTTTTTCGGAAAAATAAGCCGAAAAATTGCATGCGCGTTAGAATCGAATACGAAACCGAAACTGCCGAAACAGCGGAAATTTCGTCCCAGCCATCGCCATCTCAAGATGGCGCCAAAGCTTTTTGCAGCAATTTTTTTTCTAGGCTTTTCTATTGGCGTTCACACAAGTCGTCAAATCGTTCCACTTGCGCGCTTGATAACAGCAATGGCAGCAGTGGCTCTCACGTGTTCAAAACGAGTGGTCGGCTGAAGCGTGCGCCTCTGGAGAAGCTTGCGGGATGGGCGTTCGAAGCATGGGCCACGATCCCATCGACGATGGTTGAACGTTCATTGAGAAATGTGGCATCACGAACACGCTTGACGGCACCACGGACGAGATGTTGTGGTCAGCGGAAAGCTACAAGGAGTGAGATGAGTGAGATTACTTCGGGAAATAAATCGCCCGTTTCTCTCGCATTCGTTTGTCTGGGTCACAAAGTTCCGTGCGCTTTACAATCGGAGGTGCACGTTTTTTTCGTTTTTTTGCCTGGAAAATCGTGTGCACGTTAGAATCGGGGGCGCGTTAGAATCGGCTAAGTACGGTATGAAATTTGTTTCTGTGTAAAATGGCTATGTTGGAATTTATTCAGATTTTTGTATTTGATTTTCTGAGGGCTTTTGTAAAAACACTGCTGGAGAGATGCAGGTGAACAAAGTACCACCGAACTGTGCACAAATCAAGGAGTGCAATAAGACTAACGTCATCACTCTGTCTGGTCTGTGGCAGAAGTTTTGACTGTTCGAAGTTTGGGCCTGGAAGGTGGGAACCAGAAAAACTGGTTTCGCCTCCCAGGCAAAAACCGGTTATTCTGGGTTCCTTTTTGAAGTTGAAGGCATGCTGATCAGGTCTCGAGCCTTAGTATGGGGCCATGCGGCATGGTGGCTCAGTGGTTTTGAGACGCTGCTCTGCTGATCCCAGGGATGCGGGTCCGATCGCCACCTTGGTGGCTGCTTTCCTGCCAGTGTGTCAAAGTGCCAACGTGTCGAGATTTTGGCCCCCATTAAAGATCCCCGTGCCCCGTGGGGTCCAAACTAACCCGGAGCACTCCACTGCGGCATACCTCGTAGCACAGGTGCTGCTTCGGCGGGTGAAAAAACCCAAAAATTTGAATTTTTTGTGCGGTGGAACCCCGATAATACAACTTTCAGAGGACCGCGCGAAAGCCTCGTATGACCGGGGTGTTGTATGACCGGGGTGTGGGTAAATGCCAGCCTAGTAGACAGTCTCATGCGACAGGTGAGCGAAGAACTTATTTAATTAAACTACTGTATTTAGCGTGTTCTCGCGTGATTTGCAAACCTTTAGCTGAAACCCAAGTTAAAATAAAAACGCCTATTTTGGGCCCCCATTTTCTCCACGGCATCTGAGCTAGCCCGCCAGGCAAACGCTGTGCGTTAAATGACCCCAGTGTGGTTTGGCGTTATTTATAGCCCCCCAGCCCCCCGCGCCTCGTGCGTGCGAGATAAAGGCTGACGTGGTTGAGCAGATTTAGAGGGGGAAAGGTGAGTGTGAAACTGCCAAGGCTAAGCGAACGACAGTACCAGGCGGCGATGGAGAAGCCAGACAACTCTTCACCACAGCCAGAGACGACTCTTCAGCAGGTTCATAAGCTGTGCCAAAGACAAGTGGAGCATTCCTACTTTGTACATGATGGTGCGCTCCCCGAAGCATGGCTTGCCTACACACTGCTCCAGATTTCCCTCTAGCATATCATCACCAGCCTATCTACGCCCACTGCAGAGCAAAGGCCTCTCCCATAGATCTCCAATTACCCCGGTCCTGCGCTAACTGCAACCAATTTGTCCCCGCAAACTTCTCGATCTCATCTGCCCATCTAACTTACTGCTGCCCCCTGCAACGCTTGCCTTCTCTAGGGATCCACTCTACTGCCCTTAAGGACCAACGGTTATCTTGCCTTCACATTGCATGCCCTGCCTACATCCATTTCTTCTTCTTAATTTCTACGAATATGTCCTTAACACGCGTTTGTTTCCTGACCCGCTCCGCTCTCTTCTTGCCCCTTAATGTTACACCTATCATCTTCCATTACTCTGCTCGCTGAGTCGTTCTCAATTTATGCTGAACCCTCTTAGTGAGCCTCCAAGTTTCTGCCCCGTAGGTGGGTACCGGTAAGATGCAGCCGTCAAACCCTTTCTTCTTCAGGGACAATGGTAGGGTGCCATTCATTATCTGAGAATGTCTGCCGTGTGCACTACACCCCATTCTTATCCGTATCCGTATTCTCTGGCATATATTTCTGCGAAACTCTGTGGCAACCCCACAGTCCCTCTCCCATTCTCCCCTCCCGTTTCAGAGGTGGAGGCCCGTGCCACGGTGCGACCGCTGTCCACCAAGCGGCAGCACCTGGCGGAGGAGGAGTCCGCAACTCCCAAGCGGCTCAACGTGGGCTGGGCACAGGGTTCCCCGTCGTTTCCCCAGAGGGCAGCCCCTCCTCCTCCCACTCCTCCCCCTCGCAGCAGCAGCATCGAGGGGCCGACCCTGAAGGTGGTGCTGCCTGCACGCAGCCGCCAAGCGCTGGCCTCTGCTGCCACCACCGGACGCCCGGGCAAGTGGGGGGGACGCCTTTTTGGCCATTGAGTGCATTGTGGGGGTCAGGTACTGGGAAGATACGTCTTCCCGTATGGGAAGACATGTCTTCCCGTATGTCTTCCCGTATGACCATGTCTTCCCGTATGGGAAGACATGGAGAGGATACAGGAGGATGTGAGGAGGCTATGGAAGATCACATTGATCCAGATTCATTTATTCATGCTGTAAGCCTAGACAAAGGCTTGTGCTCGGCTGGCAGTGGGTGATTTGAAAGAGGGCATGTTTTCAAAACAGAGCTTTGTACAGGTATTCTTCTCATAAACATTTGATTTATTGTTGTAAACATACTACAGCAAAACCTTGTTACAAGAGACACTTGGTTATAAGAGACATTTGAATGGAAGCGGTTTGGTTGGTTTTCGTTTTTTGTCATGTTAGCAACATTGAATGCGCAAGACCTTGGTTACAAGTGAGATGCTTCCCAGGGTTTTTTGAGTGTATCTCATAGTGAGGTTTTACTGTAATATTATACAAACAAGGCATTTGGAAGGATAAGGTAAAAATGCCATGCAAAGGGCAAAAAAAACGGATGAAGATCAAGCGAAACTGGATGGAGTTTTGAGAGTGAATCTGAATTTGAAAACAGGAGGCTGAGGTTAACGGAACTTTGAAAAGTGGTATACTTCGGTTGAACGTACTTCGAACAAGAGGTTCGTTTAAGTGAAACCACTCAACGGAAGTGAGTACACAACAGCATCTTGAGACACACAAAAATGAACCTAAAACGGCAAAATAAAGTGGGCACTGTCTACTCGCTTTCACTTTCAGAATCTCACAGATTCCTTAGCACCCTCGTAAAATAAATGATGATGTCGCTGTAGGCTTGGGCGCTCACCAGTGCCTAAACTGAATGCTAATTTCTGAAGTGACTGCTAACTTCCTGGCTTTGGTGAAGGAACACTTTCTCCCTCTTGCAAGTTTTGGGGACTGCACGGACAGTAATGTTGAGTGTACACTGCCAAGACACCATTTGCAGCCTAATGTCTTGTTTGTAGGGCAAATCAGAGCCACTGCTTTGTTTACTGTGGCTCAATCTACAGCTGCAGCGCCAATCCAACTTGTTAGCCCATAACAATCAGTGACCACTTCCAGTGCAAGCTAGGCTTTGGGGGGAAAAAAAATTTTATAGTTCATCTCACAAGCTAGCTGCAGCACTGTGGAGGCTACATTGTTATCAATAGTGCGCCCACTGAGGGCGCCTAATCCGCCGTGAAGGGGGTCCTGAAAGGACACTCCCTTCTCCCCTCTCGGCAAGTGGCACCGCACGGCCCCGGCGTCTTTTGTCGCTTCCTTCGCGGTGAGTTAGGCGCCCTGAGGGGGACAACAATGTTGCCTCCACAGTGCTGCAGCTAGCTTGTGAGATGAACTATAGTGACATCCGTTGCGGCTGAAAAACACATTTGTTGAGGCAAACAGCTGTTTTATTAAGGAGAAAAAAAAAAAACTTTTATTCAAGCTTTTTTTTTTTTTTTTTTTTTTTTTTTTTTTGTAGGGGGAGGGGCACTTGTTCATGTCCTCTCTCTTAAGGGGGGGACACTGGTCTTAGGTTTGTTTTTTCACCAAATGCAATGAAACTTGGCTCCCTGGTGTAGTTTGCTGTGCTGATCTCAAATATGCACTTATTTTGTTTCTGTGCCAATTAGTTTCTAGTATAATTAACATTAATTAGGGATTTTTTGCATTTCTCAGACCAGTGTGCCCCCTTAATGAAACAGTCATCAGTATCATCATTATCACACGACACTTAAGTCCGCAGCAGCTCCAGGGACTGTCCGAGTGTGTTTTAAGCACAGCCATTTGCAGTAGCTGGCTTGGGGTCACGTGCAAGTCCTCTATTTGGTTTTCCCCCCGCAGCGGGAAACTGCGGAACTGGTGGATTGAGCGTTGTGCCGTGCACTCTCTTCACAGGGGTGTTGGCTGGAGGTCCGGGCGGCGGCAAGCGGTCCGTCTTTGACCGTCTGGGTGAGAGCCTCGTCAGCAGCACCACTGATGCGTCGCTGTCCTCCAAGGTCTGCCCCTGGTGCCTTTGCTGTTCCATCTGTTGTGTGTTCGAATTCGCGGAACAGGATGTGTGTGTGGCTTTGAGCAAAAATTATTTGTCTGGGCATGCATCGCAGCATTCTCAGCGTAGTTATTGTCATGGCCTTCTTTTCACTACCAGCGGAACAAAATTGTCAGGGGAATTGTCAGGTTTTGTTGATTTATGAGTGCAGAATCGTTTTGAGCCATTTGTAGGTGGTCCAGGAATGCTTTTGCAGTGGACATCTTATCGGCAAGAAAAAAGAGGCACTGCTGTGGAGCAGTTCTAGACAGTCCGAAAGGAAAGGACCTCGTGATAGCTCTCCTCAGCAGCAGCATTGGGTGTTGGACAAGACAGAAAAATTGCTAGTGCAGTGCAGCGTGTGTGCTTGTATGCGTGCATGGTTGGTAATTCATGCATCACCTGAGGTTGCCATCTGCGTTCTGCCAAACTTTTTTTTTTTTTTAAAGTGTAACTAACCTTGAATTTTTCTGGCTTTAAGCTCTCTTCTGTTCGTTTGTTTTTTTATTGTTGCTTGTAGTGTTAGTGCGCTTGCTTACTCTCATATATTGAAAGCGGTGAGAAATGTGTGATGGACATTGTTTTTCAGAAGAAATTTGCATCTAATGCAAATACATAGCTTGTTGGCACTTTGTGTAGCCGTACATTCTCAGGGTCTTTAGCAACTGGAAAGATTTGGAAAGCCAGGGGAGTCTCGGTGCCTGAGGGGAAACTTTGAGAGTAGAAAAAACGATGGAGTTATCAGTGATTTCCAAGAAAAGTATCCAGAATTGGGGGGGAATTACTTATAGCCCAGATGTAGCTTGTGCTACTATTATGTTTAGTAATACAGTCAAACCCGGATATATCGAACTCGCAAAAAACGGTCATTAGTTCGATATATCGTATAATTCGATATATAATGTTTAAAGAATTTGACAATGCACAGAACGTACCTCATCACTAACTGTTGTTTACTTGCAAGATACATGCTCCGCGGGCACACTAGCGCGAGAAATAGTCTCCGATCTTCTTTTGCTTCATCATTTTCGAAGCATTGTTGAGCACACACTTTTCAACATTGTCAAGTGACTCGAAACAGCTGAGCCCACAGCCTTCTATTTATTTATTTATTTATTTATTTATTTATTTAGATAAGTGCCCACAAACAGCATGACGCCTTCAGCGTGGTGCACAGGAGAAACAAGGGAAAGGATAGAAAAGGGAGATGTGTACAATGGGGAAAAAAGAGTATAGTAAAAATAACATCAATGGATCAAACATTATGAGGCTGACTCACACGATTCTACAACGCAAAAGAAGACACTCAGAACACACTCAGAAGATGTGTACCATAGCGAAAAAAGAGCATGAGAAATGAAAATAACCTCAATGGAACAAGCATTACATGGCTGACTCGCCTGATTTTACAACACATAAGTACACACTCAGGCTTTAGATGAATTTTTAACAGCTTGCACAAAAGTGCTGTAACGATCAAAGATACTGATATCAGGCACTTCAAGTGAGTTGTAAAGGAGTTGCATTCTCTGGATAGGACTTTTATGATTGACGGCAGGATAAAATAGTGGCGAGGAACGGCATCGTGTAGGGACATGAAAATTGATGGAAGTTAGCAAATCGGCAGAGTCAACAGCTCCATGAATGAGCTTGTGAAGAAAGCACATATCGAGGAGTGTTCTTCTGTCACTCAGTCTGCTTAATCCAGTGTGGTCGAGTATTCTGTCATACGTGTAATATATTTTCCTGAAAAGGTAACGATCATAATAGATTCTAACAAATCTCATCTGGACTCGTTCCAGAGACAGTGACAAGTATTGAGGAACAGAGTTCCATACAACCGAGCAGTACTCTAGCCGGGAACGTACAATAGCCCGAAACAGGGACAAATAGCAGGTAGGATCAGTGAACTCTTTCGTGACACGTGTTACGAGTCCAAGGGATTTCATTGCATCGCTGGCTGTTTTTTCAATGTGGTGTTTAAAACTTATTGATGAGTCAATGTGCACACCCAAGTCCCGCACTGTTGACGCTCGAGTAATGGAACCCCCATGCAGCTTATACAAAATTGAATCGGCACCTGTCGACGATGGTGTGATATCACATTGGTCTTTGATGGGTTGATGCGAAAGCATGTTTGCTGAACACCATGCTGACACGGTGTTGATGTCATCTTGTAGAAGAGAGCACTCGCTAGCCCTGTCTATAGGCCGAAAGATCTTAATGTCATCAGCAAAGAGGAGCATTTCAGAGTGTTGCATGCGCTCAGCCAAGTCATTGATAAAAATCAAGAACAACAGGGGCCCAGGTTGCTTCCCTGAGGCACTCCAGAAGTTGAGCGAAATTCACCAGAGAAACAGCCCGAAACTCGCACAACGTTTGTACGGTTAGACAAGTAACTTTCAAAAAGCATCAAGTACATCTTACATATTCCATAGTTGTCCAGTTTCTGTAACAGCAAGGAGTGTGACACAGTGTCGAATGCCTTTGACAAATCAAAGTAGATTACATCAATTTGGTGTCTTGAATGCACTGCAGGGACCACTTTTCTATGAAAAGCACACAGATTTGTCACAGGTGAACGATGAGGAATAAAGCCATGTTGTTGTGTACACAGCTTCTGGGAGAAGTAAGAGTAGAGACGGCTGTACAAAATAAGCTCCAGAACTTTGGACAGAGAGCAAATCAGTGACACAGGTCGATAATTGACCACAAGGGAAGGGTCGCCAGACTTAAATATGGGTGCAACAATTGAGTGTTTCCAAGTGGTTGGAAAGACTCCAGATTTTATACAGAGGTTGAAGATGTGTCTCAATAAGGGTGTAAGTATCGGTCCACAGCCCTTAACAATGAAGCTAGGGATGCCGTCGTGGCCACATGATTTTTTGGCCTTCATTTTTCTAAGGGCTTCACGAATTTCCGTCTCTGTCACTGGCGTTGCCGCCAGGCAGTCTGCCTGTAAGGTCTTATCTACATAGTCAGTGTTGCCAGTATTACCAGCTGAAAAACTGGAGCTGAAGTGGCTAGCCAACAGGTTGGCAATTTCTGTTGCGTTGGTACATGCCTTGCCTCCAGCTGTGTGGATCGTTGAAATTTTAGATGATCGTGAGCCATAACTGTGCATGAACCTCCAGAACTGTTTGGGGTCCTGCCTCAAAGATGTTTCAACTCTGTCAATGTAGGCTTGCCTGTCCCGTTTCAACAGCTGCTTGGCCCGTCTTCTACAATCGCTGAACATTTTATACGCTGTTGGGCAGCCTGATACTTTATGAAGGTGGTGCAGGTGTGCCTTTCGCTCGAGACACTGTCGCAGCTCTTGAGAGAACCAAGCCGGATACACGGATGGACGGGAAGTGCGTTGCGGGATGAACCTGGCCATTGCGTCTTGTAGTGCAGCAGTCAATTTGGCCGTGGCCGATTCTGCACAGTGGTCGCTGAGCACGTCTGACCAGTCGTAGTCCCTTAGGAACACATACAGGCCGAGGTAGTCCCCACGGTCAAATTGAAACTTAGTTTGTGCACGAGGAACGTGCCTTACCACTTTCAATGAAAACACTATCTCTAAAGGAGGATGATAACTATCTACCCGTGTTAGTGGAGCACATGCCCTCTGGACACAATCATCAGGAGAGGATGTTAGTATGACGTCAAGAAATTTTCCCTGGTGGTTTGGGCAAGTGTTTTTTTGATTGCCGCGCAGTGGCGGCGAAGAACGCTCAGCGCGTGAAGAGCATCGGTACATGGGGGCGGGGCGGAACTCGTCGAGTCCTCACAGTTGAACACAGATGAACAAGGCGTACCGATGCGTCGTCAACCGCGAAAACACGAAAAGGGAAGCATGCGTAGAAGCGAGGGGAGAGAGAGCCCGCCGCGCGAGACTGGCGAGACAGCGGGAGAGTGTGGTCCAACCACTATTTCCAGGGGGTGGCTGTCAGAGCGAGCGAGAGCGCGAGCGCTTGGGCTAAGTGACTTTTCAAACGGGGGGAGGAGGCGTAGGCAGCTCGCCCAGCTGCCGCGCGGGAAAGCCAACTTCGGGGGCAATCTTGCGCTGCCGAAGTTCGATATATAGGTTGCGGCTGCCTTTTTTGTTCGATGTAGCCGTACTTTTTGCGATATATTCTCCCGGTAACATTATAGTGCACAATAATTGTTCGATATATGGGATAATTCGATGTAAACGGGTTCGATATAGTCGGGTTTGACTGTATCTGCTATTCGATGCCTTATAGCGCCAGTGTAGGTTGGGCACTTAAGACACCAATTGGAGCAAATCTGCACCAAAAGGTACCGTGAACACAGCCTGCATTCTTGTTGAGAGGACAGGCGTCTATTAACTAGCTGAACTCCGTTCTCACTCCAAAAAGCATTGTTCTCACAGGCCTCAGTAAAAGAAACGCAAATAAAAGAACAGCAACTTGTTCCATAGCATGCACCGAGAAACAAAATAGTACGCGCAAAGGAAAAAACCGCGCATGCATGCACAAATTAACATGTGAAAACAGAGAGATTGCCTCTGGCTTCTTCCCACTGCACGCCGAGGTTTGCGCAGCTCTGCGGTGCTCAATTGAACAGTAAGGCTTTTTTGCCTTCGCAACCCGTAAGAAGTGCTTAGGCATGCGCGAAGGTCCTTTTTCGGTTTCATGCATGAAGGGCCTTTAGCAGTCGTCAATGTGCATTGAAATTGTTGCATGCAATCCGTGTTGAAAATTTTGTAAAAGTGGCACTTCAAAAACACTTTTTTTTTTTCATTTATAGACCAAGATTAATAAAATTATGAGCATATCTTATCAACTACCCTAATAACAAAACTTGATTTGGTTTAAGGATATATCCGCTACACTTTTAGAGTTACTAGGCTGGTTACCTAGACAAAGTTGGCCCAAGATGTTTAAAATGTCAACATGGATGTTTAAAATGTCAACATGATCAGGAAGGTCTATTCAGGGCAAAGAATTCGTTAGATTACCCATTACATGGAGCAAGAACAAGAATGAGGCTTCCAAATTAAGCCAGATAATGTCACAAACGCTCGTCATAGGTTAATCTAGCGGCATCTGCCGCAGATGAAACTGCGCAGCCGCCATGATGGAAATTTCACTACGCGGTCACGGAATGAATTGAGGCCGCTATCATTTTGTCCATCGGGTGCCGCTATTCTCTCCTTCGCTGCCGCAGCTGCAAAGCTTTGCAGTCCGCCTTGGTTTTCATTGTGACATTATCCGGTTGCTTGCCTGCGCTGGCCACAATGGGCTGTTTCCGCTGTATATTCTTGCTCTGTGGATTATTATTTTATTTCCTTTAGACATCAAAGAATAAAAACAAAAGTTTCCCTTATTCAAATCAGAAATAGCTTCGTGTCAAAAGGAAGGTGAAACTTCTATCTTTCTCTTTCGATTCCTAAAGGAAATAAAACAATAACTTAAGGGCTTCTTTGAACCGAATAGACCTCCCTGGCCACGCTGTCACAAAAACTCGCAAAAACCTTGGGCGACTTTGTCTAGGCAATTAGCCTTGTAACTCAATAAGTCTAGAAGGTGTCCTTGAACCCGTTTGACTTTCATTGTTAGGACAATTAACTACATAAACTGTCCCAACTTTGTTAATCTTACTCCACAAATAAAAGAGTGGTTTCTACCTGCCAAATCCCCACTTGGGAAATGTTCTTCAGTGGGAGATGATGTGTGAAAATCGCATGTTCAGGTGTTCCATTGTGTGGTGTAAGTGGGGTGTCCGTGATATTCTTGTTCATGGTGCAAGTGCGTTGCACTGCATAAAAGATGTCGCACTGAATTCAAACCGGCTGTGGGGGTCGTGAACGCTGTCTTCTCTCTGTCCGCAAAATGCGTTTTGGGCACTGTGCACAGCCGGTTATTCGTGAATTGGTTGAAGTTTAATGCAGTGCCGATCGGAAAGGGAATCTTGCTTTCGGGGTCCACCTCTGGACTGTAATGGCCCCGGAGTCTCGTGTGCTAGTTGGTTTCGTCCTTTAATGGCCCAGCTAAAAAAATGAAATGTGACCTGCCTGTTCAACTTCCCAATAGGACTGTGGGTTTGATTTGTTTTGGCATGGTTCAGCGGTGGCTTTTAAACGAGCGTGGGCTAGGCATGACAGGCCAAGTGTAGTGCTTGAGCTTTGAAGGGGCCGTGGAGGGGCAAAATACGAACTTTGTTCGTTAAAAAAACTGCTTTTTTCCCCCGTAATGATGAAACAAACTTTGCACCAAATTTCAAACAAATAATGCAGACATTGGAGAAAAGAGGCGAAGCCGTGACAACCCTTGAGGCACTTTCTGGTGATTTCTCTATGACCTCGCAGAATCTTGTCTGTGCTATTGGTTGCTGCTGATCTAAGCTACTGCGACGGAACGTGACTGAGAAGCTGTGTTGATGCCTCTGTCTACATCTACTAGTTGATTGAACTGACGAGTAACGAGTGAAGCCTAAAAAATTTCACAAAGGACAAAGGGAGACAACAGATACAAGCGCTTGTCTCTGTTGTCTCTCATGGTCCTTCGTGTAATTTTTTGCGCTTTACTCGTCAGTCGCGGAGTACCAAGTAGCCCAGAAGTTCGCATTAATCAGTTGATTGAACTGTTTGAATGCACCGTTTGGATGCTAATGGGCAGCCTACGCACTGAAAAGTATTTTCTCTGCTCCCTCTGTTGTGCGGCTTGGAATTTGAAAGTTTTTCTATACTTCCTGCTTCATGTTTTTTTTCATTATTATTTAGAAGAACGCCGTCATGGCTAGAGTAGAGTGAACTCAGTTACCAAAAGCTACTCGTTCTTTCAAAATACACAAGTTTGCAATTTGTGCACATGGCCCCCATCTAGAATGACCAACAAAACCACCGGCACTAACAACTCGTGCTGCCAATAGCAGTGGTAGCGTGAAGGAGTGTGGTAAGAAGAAGTCGCTGGCAGGTTCCCACCGCGTTGCAAAGGAGGAAAAAAAGGCTCCTGGGGTCAGGCTCTGAAGTGTGCTTGCTTGATTTGAAGGCGAAAGGCAGCCATTATCGGGCTGCTGCATCGTGTTTGTGTCTGCTTATTTTTTGTCTTTGTCTTTTGGCGCGAACTACTCCAGCGAGCTCACTGGCCACATTTCACGCTATGGCTTCCCCACAGTGAGAGCTCTCCTGCGCATGTACCCATTTCAGGGACATGCCTTAAAAAACGCGCACCCGTCAGGCGGCAAGCATGGGGCTCATTCTTGCTCCATTTTAGATGCGACTGCATCTCGTTCACTCGCCTTGTCCCTGCATCCGGCGTCATCGGCGTTGTCGTCGTCGGCATCCGCCCCTCCCCCATTCTCCTCGCCGCGCGAGCTGCGCTCTCCACCGCTCACCCCCTCTCCTCTGCGATGCCCCTCTCTCGCGAGGGGCATTGGATTGGATTCGAATGGATTGGATTGGATTAAAGTGGATTGTGTTGGATTGTGTTGCGTCATAGCCGCGGCAGACGCACTGGCGCCGGCGCATGTGCAGTACTCTCTCTTCTGCGGTCTCCTCTCCTTCGGGCGCGCTGCGCATATAACCGGTGCACCGCTCTCCGGCGGCCTTTCGGTCGACGGTTGCTCTCCGCTTGCGCATGAACCCCCCTCAGCGTCGCATCACACCAGTCTTCCCGCGAGGGGAGGTGGGCGTAATTTTTTGTCATGGTGCTGGGTTAGCACTGTGGTTAGAGCACTGCGCTTCTGCTCTGGCGACCTGTGCTCAAATCTTACATGGACCCAATGTATGTCCTCTTTATGGGGGCGGCTATTGTAGTACCAGTTGTGTTGACCCCGATGGTCTTTTTCGCGTTTGGCGGGGCATCTGAGGCTTCCGCCTCTAAGGGGGCACCTGGGAAGTAAAATGACAAATTGAATCAAATTAGCAGCATTTTTGTAACTAACAATTCTAACACCAAAACTGAAATGAGTATAAGGATACCTTCTATACTTTTTAAGTTGATTAATTACCTGAAACTTGCATTCAGCGTAATTATCTGATTAGGCAAGAAGTCAACAAGATTTTTACGTCAGTGTGATCGGAAATGTCTATTCCGTGCAAGGAAGCTATTATATTAGATTGTTGCATTATATCCTCTAGGCATAAGGAAAGAACAAGAAAAGCTTGACCTTCCTTTCAAAATGGGAAATAGTTTCATGTCAAATAGAAAGTCAAACTTCTGTGTTTTTTTTCTGGATACCCAAAGTTTTGTAATCAATAATCGAACAGCTTCCTTGCACAAAACAGACCTTCCTGATCCTGCTGATGTAAAAAACGTGTTCAGTTCTTGCCGAATTAGTTAGTTAATCTTGGGGAGACTTTGTGTGAAGGTAGTTAGTCTGGTAGCTCAAAACAGTATAGAAGATATTTTTAAATGGATTGAATTTTCGTTATTACGTTAGGTAACTACGTAAACTCTCCAAATTTGACTAAATTTGGTGTATAAATAACATAAATAGTTTTACTTGCCATTCTTTGCCTCCGTAAAGAAAAGGGGGGCAAAAAATTACTCCCACCTCCCCTCGCGGGAACCCCTGTGTAGATGCGACGCATAGGGGGTTCCGTTGTTGTTTCCGTTAGGTTGATTCTCCCATCGCGTGAAACGTGCCGTGAACCCCCTGCCGTGGCTATGACGCAACGTTTCGCGGCTATGACGCAACACAATCCACTTTAATCCAATCCAAGCCAAGCCAAGCCAATTCAATCGAACCCAATCCAATGCCCCTCGCGAGAGAGTGTTTGCGATCGGAGAGAAGAAGGGGTGAGCGGCGGAGAGCGCAGCTCGCGCGGCGAGGAGAATGGGGGAGGGGTGTGGACGGACAACGCCGTATGGAGGGACAAGGCGAGTGAATGAGATGCCGTCGCATCTAAAATGGCCACATGAGCCACATCTGTCTGTGAAGTGGTGGCCTCACTTCCCAGTGAGCGCGTGACGTCCCCTCTTGGTGCAGGGAGGAGTGGCGGCCGTGAACACGGTGTTCCAACGCCTGGGCCCCAGCACTGCGGACGAGGAGGATGAGGTGGAGGCACCGCCGAGGACAGTGCTGGCCACCAAGCGGCTGCCGTCCCCATACCAGGCCGTCCTGGCGGCCGCACCCAAGCCAAGCCGAGTCATCCGGCTCAACAGCTGTAAGGAGGGACTTTTTCTCTCTCTTTCTCTCCCTCTCACGTATACAGTATAACCCCGTTGATGCGTTCTCGGTTCGTACGATTTCCCAGTTTCTACGCTGTCGTTTGTGAGCACGAAAAATTCCCCAGAGGACGTTTCTTACCGGATAGTATGTTTTTCCGGATTGTACGTTTCCCCCTCGCGTTTTTTTTTTTTTTTTTTCTTATTCTTTTTAATGTACCAACGAGTTTCTACTGTACTAACCCTTTCATTGCTGAGTTTTCTTTAAGGGGGCAGACAGGTCTTTAGGGCCGAAGAACGGTCAAAAAATCGTTTTCTGGAAAATAGCATTTTCGGCATCCACGGCCATTTTTCGGCCAGTCTGTAAATTTCCTCATTAAAAGGCACCATATTTTGTTGTTATTATATTATAATAGCACTTTAAAGAGCACTCTGCAGCTCAGTTAGTGCAGAATTCGATGGTGAAACGGCACTTTTCTTGCAATGCAAAGCTAGCATTTCGTCCTCGGATATCTCGGCGCCCAGAGCAGGTACAACTGTAATTCTTCTTGCTTCTGATACCGAAATGTGTGGAGAATACAATGTTGGAAACAAATTTTTGAAATGGAGGCTTTGGAAAATTATTGTTGTGTTCAGTTGGCACCACCTGCGAGCCATTTCTGGCAGAGCGCGAGAGGAGCGAAGTTCACTGTGTTGTAAAACGACCAAAAATAGCTCAATCAAAAAAGTTCTTTCAATGTTATATTCTTTAGTCATTTGTCTGCCTAGCCACGGGGTAATCACTATTTTGTATGGAGAGGTGATTTTGTAATTGGGACCCAAAATAATGGCAATTAGTCATTAATCATCTAAAAAAATAATCAACTTGCAAAAATCTGATTGCAGATTTGAAATCAGCACAAAAAACTTCATAATGCTGTGCAGTTTAATCAAAATTGGTTAGTAAATAAACAAAATAGCTCTAAGACCAGTCTGCCCCCTTAAGTATGGTCACCACTTGCTGCCATTTTTTTATGTGTGTTGGGTGGAAATTTTATGCTAGTAATGCACTACGATGTTCCGCAGGGCCTGCAAACACTTTGCAGGCCCTGCAAAGAGAGATACCCTATTTAGTAAACACGTTTCACTGAATGCACACAAATGAACACTCAACTAATTAACAAAATAGTTAGTAGCTAGTTAGCACGTCGAGGTGTTTGGAAAACGTTCTAGTATTATATTTGTCAAAGCACTGCACCAGCTGTCACAAAAGCAGCAGCAGCAGCTGACAGGTAACACGCAGACAGCGAGACTTCCTAAGCCTTTTGTGCTGCATCTGAATATGACGAGTTGGCATGGATGAAGGAACGTGCACTCCATTGGTTGTCTAAAATTTACCCAACACAATCTGTGTATTTATGTTACTTTTCAATTCGTGGCCCAACATGCCCACAATAATTATTTTCGCACAAGTTGCTTTGGGAGTGGCAGGGAGTTAAGTTGTGAAGAGATTTAAAAAAAAAAAACTGTGTTGTGTGTGCACTTATAACCGTGGAACCTTGATAAACAAACAATGCATACCTGTTTTGTTGCCCGATATCGGCAAATGGGAAAACAAATGCAGTTTCGGTTTCACCGAGGCTTTCTTCCTCAACTCGTGAAGTGACGTTTCAGTAAGTCAGTAAGCTGCCAATCACAGTTCTCCCTCGTCTGCCCAATATGTCGGCTTAGAGCGGGCTCACAAAGGGTCAGATAAAGCTACAACGTCGGCGCCATGATGAAACTCGCCCTGCAACTGAACAGGGAAATGTCTGATCTCTGATACGACTGATCAACACGGTCGAACTTTCAGTGAACGCCTGCGCCAGAAGTTTAACGTAAACTGGGTATTTGGGTACGCTGTTTCGCACGAGTCTAAAGTGTCGTTCTGCTGGCTGATATTCTTACACAAGTCTCACGTAGCCTGTAATGTAAGTTGCGCAAACAGGAAACACTTGACCTGATGAGATAAATGGCCGAAAGCTTAAAATGAGAATTTACTACATAAACACATTTTCGTGTAGTCGGAATTTACTAACCGGTCATTTACTCATCAAGCGCAAAAATAACTAGAGAGAAGCAGCGATACAGCGCCGAGTCCCACCATCACGCAGTTCGACGATTGCTTTCCGGTGTGTTCCAATAAAAATGCTTTTAACATTGTTTCGTTGGTTGTATACGCCCCCCCCCCCCCCTTTGGCTTATTGCAGAAGCGTTCAACAGTAAGTTGGCGGTTAAAGCTCTGGGTTGATTATAGTTTATGAAAACACATCAGAGTGCTGGGTTACGAATGCGAAGTGGCTTTTATGCAGCAGTTTTTCCCCGCGGGCGCTTCTCATGTCGATAGTGTAGTGGATAAAGTGTCAGACTTCAATGCAGGCTCCCCGTAACATTGGGCTGGCCCGGCGGCAGTAAGTTCGAATCGCACATGGGGCACTTTTTTTTTTTTTTTTTTTTTCTTGGGCGGTTTTCTACCATTTCATACAAAAAAGGTAAGATTCCAAAGAGAATTTGGCAAAACAACGTTCAATTCAGCAGGGAAACAGGCTACAAACCGTACAAACAGCCAGTAGGTGTGGGTTCTGCTACGATGGTTGCCAGACAACTGAAGCGTCAGTGACACCGCTCACATCGATGGGAAACTGTTTTTAGCATCGAATATTTTTAAAATATCGGGTTTGCAGCTGAGCAGAACAATATACACAAAGAACGTTGAACGCGTTGAACTCTTGAATGTCCTTGACGTGACGTCACTGCTAGTTGCGCTGCCAACCGACAATGCGCGCGTGGTTGCTTGCGATGCGCCTCAAAACGAAAATTTCAAAGGCGCCTCCTAATTTCCGGAAGCAATGAATCGAGACAATATTTGGAACGTATCTTCTTAAAAGGTCGTTCAAGCAGACAAAATTCAGCAAAGACAAATGCGTTTTCTCTTCACGACCCCTTTAAGTAAAGAGGTAACCTTGGGCATGGCGGGGGGTGTGAATGTGGAATCTCCCGAGTGGACTCCTTGCACAAAGCAGCAGTGTTGTCCGCGCTCCAAGAGTCTTCCAAGAGTGCTCCGTCAGTGTTATTCTCGGAAGCCGCTACGTGGTTTCAAAGTTCACCCACATCAGCGGCTTCAGGAAGCAAGTCATTTTGCTTCTTGTGAGGCTGCACAGCCGTTGGGCACAAAGCCTGCTTTTCTAAAGCAGTTCTTGGTTGTTGCTTGCTTCACCTCATACCACGCACCGTACGCAAACCTTTGCACTGCTGCTAACATGGTCAGCTACACGACAGGAGGACACAGGACACAAAACAGTTTTCTTTTTTCTTTTTTTACATATATATATATATATATATATATATATATATATAATATATATATATATATATATATATATATATATACTATATCCCTCTCATATTTTTGCGATTCTAAGCAACCTAAGATTCTAAAGGTTTTGGAATGATATACAGACATGTTTGCAATGAATACACTGTTCATGCATCATTTTTTTTCGCCTCATGGCATTGTTTAAAGGGGCACACTGTCTTTTAAACCAAAAATGTTTATTTTTGCAGTTATGATGATAAAAATGGGAGGACATGTGTAGTTTGACCTCCTGATTGTAGATATGAAATTTGTTTTTGTGCAACACGTCTACATTCAAATTCATTCAGACTGTTATGTTTGATTTTTGACAGCCTTTGTAAAAGAACTGCCGGAATGAGGCAGGTGAACAAGTTACCAGTGAAGTGTGCACAAATCAAGGGGTGCAATAAGACTAACAGTATCATTCTATCTGGTCTGTGGCAAAAGTTATGACCGTTTGAAGTTTGGGCTTGGAAGGTGGGAACCAGAAAAGCTGGTTTTGCCTTCCAAGCCCAAACTTAAACGGTCATACAGACCAGATGGACTGATACTGTTTGTCTTATTGCACTCCTTGATTTGTGCACACTTCACTGGTAACTTGTTCAGCTGCCTCATTCCGGCAGTTCTTTTACAAAGGCTGTCAAAAATCAGACATAAAAGTCTGAATGAATTTGAATGTAGACGTTTTGCTCAAAAACAAATTTCATATCTACAATCAGGATGACAAACTACACATGTCCTCCCATTTTTATCACGATAAGCTTTTGCTCAAAGACCCATGTATTCCATTAAGCCTCGCCGCTGTACGAGCGACCACAGCTGGATGTTGGTCTTCCTCCATTGCACATGGCTCTGTAGCGCACGTAGCCTTGTGGCCTTCCTTTGTGGCGTGCGCTTATTGCTGCGGTGGCGGCCTCCTCGCTTTCCTTCGTCAAGTGGCGACACGGTTTTCACCCACGTCCTGTCTCTCCCCATTATTGGGTCGCTGCTCCGTGCCGTGCGCTTGCGGAAGGGGGTGGGGTTTGACCTCTAGCGCTCAAGGGCAAAACTGGTCACCCCGCGAAGACGGCCCGAGGTAGCGTAGTGCAGCGCTATAAAAATTGTTTTCGTTTGGGCGAGCAAGTTCGTGTCTCTTTGCTGAGGAAAATTTGCTTCATCAAAGTGAACAAATCTGTGTCTGTCTGCTTCTTGCTGTGTGATCTAAATGACCTTTTGCCCGCGATGTGTGATCTAAATGACCTTTTGCCCGCGACTAAACGGTGCTGTCTTGGGCAACGCAGCTCCCAGTCCAACGAGACCCGTGGTTCGGCGGCAGGTCCTCCCCCCCTCGCGAGGAGTTGGCATGGTGGGTGGCAACAATGCGGGAGGAGGGGGCACCATCATGCTGCGGCGATCGCTCACCGAGGCAACGTCAGGGAGGCTGGGTGGCACCCAGGGCCGCTTCACCTCTACCATGGGTGAGTCTCAAAGAGGGGGGGGAAGAATTCTCTCGTTACGGCAGAATTCTTGCAGCGAAGCTGCGCATGGGTGGGTTCCGACCGCATATAATAAAACTAAAACATTGCATAACTAGCGTATATGTTCTGTACCTCAATCTCAAGCAGGTGGTATGTTGAAAAAACTATGCTGAAATTAATTGTAACTGCCAGGAGGGCTGTCAATTCGCCGACTTTCAGTATCACCACACAGAGTTCCCTGAAGTTAAAACCATTCGATGTTCGCGCCGGAAAAGTGGACGGCCAGTTTTTCCTTTCTTCGAGCCTAATGTTGAAACGGTCGTAACTTCTGCTCCGCGTGGATGGAATGACGCATTTGTTTCACTGCAGATCTTGACTTGTTCACAGTTCACTGACACCATGTCTAACCGCACCTGTGTTGCAGTTTGTTTGCAGAAGCTGTCCTAACATTGAATCTAAATGTTCAAACAAATTCTAAAATGCCTGTTTTACACAAAAACAAAATATGCACCTTCAGCGACATGTGTCCCCGAGTTATCGCCGTATGACTGTAGTCATAAGTTTTTACCTACAGGTCCCCCCAAATGGGCAGTGAAACCATTTCCGTGAAAGTGCTGTGCAAGTTCCATGCGCCAGTTTGTGTCAGTCTCCTTTGCAATCACATTGTTTGGCGCAGAGGGTGCAGAAACAAAGCTTTTTATGCCCTCTGCCGACTTGTGAAATTTTATTGTCCAGTGGAACCCCGATCATACGTCCCCCAGTTTTATAATGACCCGCTTCCTATGATGGATCGCTGCAGTCCCGTCAAAGTTCCCATAGAAACAATGCACCCTGACGATACGACGCTTGGGTGCACATGGTCCGCTTCATACGACAGACCCGGGCAGGGATAAACCGGCATTTTTCCCATCTTTTACGCCGCTTCGCTGCATCGTCTCAATCTTTTGGTATTCTTAACCCCCGTTTAATGATGCTTGATGTGCAAAGGTCTGCGGGCGGGCCAGACCACTCGCTGAACAGACGCAAGCAAGCAGGCGGGTACTGGGTGGTGGGAGCTTAACATTTCGAACAGGAGTTTGACTGAGAAAGAGGGCACCGACCAAGCAGCAAAAAAGAAAAACTTAAAAGACACTTCGGCTCCCGCACGAGAGCCTCGTTCACAGTGAATTTAGTGCAGACAAAAATGGCCTTAAGTAGGTTTTAAAACGTGACGTAGGCAGCGGGCGTACATTAGGAGCAAGGTTCCGCGGTTGCGATTCGGGGTGTTAGGCGTTGTTTGAATTATTACAGTCGAACCCCGCTACAACGAACGCCGCTTCAACGAAATTTCCGCTTCAACGAAATATTTCCAATTCCCCGTCAGCCAGCCATAGAAGTCCATGCAACAAAGTCCTCGCCACAACGAACCATTTGTCAGGCTTGCTTTCGCTTCAACGAAATTTTCGATGATTTGGGCTGGGTTTGAACAATTATTTTACAATAAAATAAGCATAGCGCCAGCTATCTGTAACTTTTTATACATTCAGGACGCTTAGTTTCACCGAAAACATGCGCGGTGCGACCACACCGCCACAAAAAAAAAAAAAAAAAAAAAACTCATAGGCGGACGCCATTGTTTGATGGTGATAACGATGTGGCTGGCCGTCTTTAAATGAGGCGCAGGCCCGGTTCACCAAGCCGGAGCTACAGCCAATCCGTATCCAGTTGAAATCGCACAAATGTGCTCCGCTGCTAGCGCGGCGCCGTCATGTATGCGTTGTGAGCAGCTGTCCTTGCAGTTTTCCGTCTACCATTCTTCATAGCCAAGAGCAAAAATCATGTTTGCGTGTTTGGTCTTGAAGCCAAGTCATCCTATCTTAGTCATGAGCGCGCAGTTGTGTTAAATGCAAGCGCGCGCGTCTAACCTGCCAAGGTCAGTAGCTGCCGCGCCCTGTCAGATGATAAGATAACGGCACTGCTCCTGCTACAAGTGAGAGGGGGGCTTCCAACGGCCTAGCAGCTATCTGCAAGTAATAAGCTCGGTGGACACGCCTTGTTGTACAGTTAAACCTCGATGTAACGAAGTCGGTAAAATTCGGAATTTACTTCGTTACATTGAAATTTCGCTACATTGAAATTCGCGGTTATAATGAAGTGTTCATCCCGTGAAGCGTTTCCTGAAAAAGAAAACGTGGCGCGCATACACGGCCGGCGCACTGTTTCTGTTCTATCGGTGCTTAATCGTCTACGCGGGCATCAGCGTGATTCCGCATGGAGCGTTTTCTTCCCGAAAAACGCGCCCCGCAAGCCACAGGCGCGCTGACGCAGCCGCGGAGACCACCTCGCCCGCGATGCGGGTAGCTCCAGCGACCGATTCTAACCGCTCGCTGAAACGCAACTCAGAGGGGCAAACGAGAGGGGGTATGCGAGAAAAAAAAGCGGATAACGTGGGCGAAATTTTCACTGTAAAACGTCATACGCGCCGCTTACGAGAGCGCCCATCAAATATCCCTTCGCGGCGGCCTTATCGTCTAGCCAGCCGGCATCCCCGAGCGCTTCGAAGCTCCCGCCATAGGGTGCGCGCCTCCCCATTGGCGAAACTGGCTGGTCAGGCTCCTCCCACTGCTGCTCGCAGCGCGAGTCACTTCCCGCCGCCGGCACGCAATCGCGGACGCCGGTGTGAAAAAAAAAAAAACAGCGCGTGCAAGGCTCATAAAGATTCACAAATGCTTGCTGGGACGACGAAACCCAACAAGCATGAGCGACTCGAACGAAGTGCAAAGCGGCGGCTTGCGGGCGGCGGCGGCGGCAAAGGCCAGTGGCGATTAGGCTTACCACCGCGGAGGATATTTGATGGGCGCTTTTCGTAAGCGGCGCGTGTCACGTTTTACAATGAAAATTTCGCCCACGTTATCCGCTTTTTTTCTCGGCACACCCCTCTCATATGCCCTCGAGTTGCGTTTCAGCGAGAGGTTAGAAGCGGTCCGCTGGAGCTACCCGCATCGCGCGGGTGGTCTCCGCGGCTGCGTCAGCGCGCCTGTTGCTTGCGGGGCGCGTTTTGCGTTTTTGCAGGGAGAAAACGCTGCGTTCGGTTCACGCTGATGCCGATTAAGCCAGTAGACGATTAAGCTCCGACAGAAACAGTGCGCCAGCCGTGTATGCACGCCACGCAGTTTGTAGGCAAGGGACTTAATCAAAGACTTCCGTGGCTGCTGCATCCGCGGCATTGGGCGACCCGTGTCGCCGTTCGCGTTTTATCGGGACCCCATTTCGGCGCTTGCGTCTCCCAAAATCTACTTTACAAACTTAAATATCGTGCCTCGTTCTCCATGAACTTCGTTACATTGAAATTCCGGCAAACGGGACTTCGTTACACAGAGGGTGAAATACATGGTGTGATACACTTGAAGTTACAAAAATTCCGTGGTTCGTTACATCGAGGGTTTCGTTACATTGAAGTTCGTTACATCGAGGTTTAACTGTACAGCAATACGTTTTGCGCCTGCATTTCTTCACCCCACTCCGCAACGCGTTCTTCGCGTGCAGTGAAAGAACAGATAACCATTGGTATGTTTGTTATCCGAATAAACATGACGTTATTGCGCGTCACTCCTTTTTCTAAACATTGTATTATGCTGCCAATGATGCGGAAGCATACAGGGCTATTTTTCTGGCCTTTCCATGGTGTGTTGCGGCAGATTTCGCCTCAACGAATTTTCGCTTCAACGAAATTTTTCGCACGTCCCGTCAATTTCGTTGTAGCGGGATTCGACTGTATTAGACATTCTAAATTTAATCTTGCGGCCGAATTCCCCTCCGTAGTGAGGACGCGTGCCTTTTTCCGGTCTATCTTGCGGCTCGTCAGCTCTTCAAGTTCGGCGAGGGCATTCGACGCCACTTCTTTCATTTCCACATCATAACAGTGCTGTTTTAGGCGCTTTTGAAAGCAGCCTGTTTCGCCTGCGCACACGGAGTTCCAGTTTGCACAGGGGACCCCGTATATTACTCCGGGAAATCTTTCTATGGGAAGCTTATCCTTTATGTGGGTCAGTGTGTGTCACAGCTTCTTCGATGGCATGTGTGCCACGTGCGCATCATATCTGCGAAGAACAGCTTAGCTTGTGCCAGGGACTTTTAGCTGCACTGGGTGTAGTCTGCAGAGCCACCCTTCTTTGCACGGATGAAACAAAGGCGTCAGGGTAGCCACAGCGCGAGAGGTCCTGACGAACTGTCTTAAAGGAGCCATGAAGACAAAATACAAGTTGGGTTTATTAGAAAGACTGCTTGGGCCCGATAACAGTGATACCAATATCACCACAATCTTCGAACAAATAACGGAGATATTAAAGAAAACGTGTGAAGCAGTCGCGACCGCCTAGCCAATTTCCCGCAACTTTTCTAATGACGTCACGGAACCTTGTTTGTGCCATTGGCGGCCACCTAACTGGCCTGTCGCGACGACACATGACTGGACGTCTGTAATGGGGCCTCTAGTTCCATTTGACCGCATCACTTGAATGCTAACGTGCAGTTATCGCACTGAAAATTATGTTTTATTGTTGGCCCATATGACGTCATTCTTGCTCATAACACGTCACTGTGGCGAAACATTTGAAAGTTTTTAAATACTTCTTGCTTTTTTTTCATTAAAAAAACTTCTTTTGTGGCTGTAATGGAGCTGAGTGAGATACTGAATCCTAATTCTTTCAAATTAAACGAAGTTGTATTTTCTCTTCATGGCTCCTTTAATGTAATTCGTCATGTCTTCTGGTCTTGTGCAAACAGTATGGCTTCATCGGATCAGAGAAGACACCACAGAGTGCTTGTGTGAGGCAGGTTGATCAGGAGTGTAGATGGGGGGGGGGGTTCAGTGTCAGGACACCCCCTGAAATTTTATGAATGGGGCACCACTCATGCCCTCCTTTCGGCCTTTTTTCGGCCCATGCTTTTTATGCACTTCATTTATAAATTTAGGTGAAAAATTAAGAATAACATCAGAAAACGAAAATAAGGTACTGTTTGGGCTCAGGTTGGCTTTTTAAAAACAGTTTTTTATTGGCCGGGTAAAGCACCCCCTGACCAATATTTCCTGGCTGCCCCACTGATTTCGATGGCCCCACGCAGCAGCAGAACACCAACGCAGCAAGCGCGTGAAGTCATAGTCCAAGTGCCCAGCGGAACAGCAATTTGAAACTCCCATTGAGTCGACGAATGTGAAAACACATTTGCCAGAACGCTATGGCGATGACCGAACTTCCGCGTTCCTAGGCTGCTCGATCCAAGTTTCTTCCTTTCACGATGCTCTCTCCCCTGTGGTTGTTTAATACTTTCCTGTCCTCGGAAAAAGCAGTGATTTTGGGTAGTCTAGCAAATAACTTTTTTCCCAGTAACAAAAAATATGGAACATGTAAAGGTATGGTATCCAGATGTAGAGTGGTAAATTTTCTTTCCAATGGTAATGGTTTCAAACAACTGTATTTATGTGGACAAAAAATAAAAAGAGTCGTACAAAAAAAAATGCAACAAAGAAAAAATAAGCAAGAACTTCGGTGGCGCTCTACACTGAAAAAAGACACAAGAAATGGAAGAAGTACATTTTCTACACATACTAACAGTGCAAAACTCCTGCAAATATGAAATGCTTAATGGTGAAATTTCTTGACATACAAAATAAAAAAAAACTCGAACTTGGGAAACATCAGTTGGACACACAGGTGTTGCAGAAAACAGTTTGCTGCTGCGCTCTTTCTTGTTGATAGCACAGTTTACAGTTTCAATACCTTTGCATTTTCTGGTGCCTGTGTTGAACAGGGGTATCAGGTTCGCAGCTTCTTTCACACACTTTCGCTTTTTATACTAAAGTCCAATAAATAAAAGTTGTCCTCGACGTGCTGCTAATATCATCTGAAAATTTGTGTGTAGGCTCGTCCAAATAGTCTAGCAAAGGAGTGTTTCCATGGTGCGGTCGTGTGCGATGTCAGTGCCATTGCCATGTCTTCAGAGTAATCGGTGCTTTAAAGAATTCAGCACTGCACAAAAAAATCAAAAGCAAGGAGGATGCAAGTGTATCCAGTTTTCAGTAGATGGCGACAGCTCTCGGGGCACACCTTGAAAGTGCCAAATACGAATGAGAAAACGTCACAATTTGAGCTTAAGCGTCAATAAATTACTATCGATTTGAATAGGCGTGGGCAGGAAAGTGTTAAACGTGCACGTTGCCCCACGGTCCTTTCTTTGTGGCCTTCACTACTCTTGCCTCCTCTGCTTACCAGTGTCTTTCAGTGTCATGTTGTGGCTTCGTTCCTTTCTTTCCTGCCTTCTCTTCCATCGCCACCTCGTACTATTGTTTCTTTTGCTTTCCCTTCTGACACCACTGGGTTCGTTGCCGTCTCCCCCCACATTTTTTTTTCTTTCTTGGCTTTCTGTTTTCGCCAGTAATGCTTCACCTCCTCTCTCCTCTCTCTATTCCCTCTCTCTGCTCTGTTTCTTTCTCTCTCGTCTCTCTCCCTCTTCTCTCTCTCTTTCTCTTCTCTCTCCCTACTCTCTCTCTATCTTCTCTCCATATTCTCTCTCCTCTCGCTCTTGTCTGTCTTTCTCCTCTCTCTCTTCCCCCTCTCTCCCCCCCTCTCTCTCTCTCTCTCTCTCTCTCTCTCTCTCTCTCTCTCTCTCTCTCTCTCACTGCCTTGGCAGTTTAAGACTCTCTCCTATTCCCGTTACGTGTTCGCAAATTACGCGAGAATGCTCTAAATATAGTAATTTAAGTACCATAAAATACCAAGCAAGCGCCCCCCCAACCCCTTTGACGCAGGGATAGTTCACTGAATTTTGGGGAGTGGACCCTTGTTCGGAACTGCCCCATAATTCAAAATGGTGGCACGGAAATGTTAACCCCACGTCCCCCCCCCCCACACACACCCCTCTCTCCCCTACCACCCCAGAAAAAAAAATCGTGCAGTGCAATCAAGCGAGACATATTTTTAATAAATGTGAAGGTGACCGGGAAGCTTTCTTGGCGCAACCACTGTGAGCAACAATGTTGCTGGTACTGTTTGCCAGAGAAGGCATTATAG